>JABUQX010129895.1:5000-7500 GCA_015478945.1 Trachelipus rathkii
ACCTCCATCACTCACTTAAACAAAACAATTATCAAATCTGCAAACCTACACATACCCAAGGGACACAGAAAATCATACAATCCCAAACTAAACCCGAACATCAGCCAACTCATTAAACAAAGAAACTCCCTTCGAAAACTCAATCCATATACCCCCCACATCTCTAACCAAATAACAAATCTAAACAACCAAATCACTAACCTCATAACCACCAACACTACTAAAAAATTCTCTGAATACCTCCAACAAAACATCTCACGCAAAGACAATAAGAAAACCTGGCAAGTTATCAAAAAGTTAAACAATTCACGAAACAACCCCCCACCATCTCACGAATCCCCATCTCTACCTAACAACTCCCTCCCCTCCCCTAAACAACAAGCAGACAGTCTCGCTAAACATTACGCTAAGATCTCCCGCAAACCAACACACCCCGATAACAGGAAAACAAAAAAACAACTTAGAAAACTACTAGATCTCAACCCCATACCTCCATTCACAACAATCATGATAACAGAAACCATTAAAACCCTCAAAAATTCAACAGCATCAGGCCCAGACTCCATATCCAACCTGCACTTAAAACACCTGGGAGATAACGCAATCCTCCTAATTACAGACATCTTCAATAAATCCTGGCAACTCAACTACATTCCCCCAATCTGGAAACAAGCATACATAACACAATGTAACAAGAAAAATGTTTCTTCTGATTCTTTCTTTTGCCCAATTTTCCTGCTTTGCTCCATCATCCATTGCTATAGAAATTTAATATTAAATAAAATTTCCCAATCTATTCCTCTCCCAGACTTCCAACACGGATTTAAAAGCAACCACTCTACAACCACAGCCCTCACTTCCCTCACACAACACATCATTAACGGCTTCAACCAATCACCTTCCCATAGATCAATACTCACAGCAATAGACATAGACAAAGCATTTGACACCGTCCCCACACACCTCCTAATTCAAAAAATCCTCCATTCTCCTTTAGAAAAAAATGACAAAAAATGGCTTTCCAATTTCATCACCAACCGTTTTGCAAAAGTATTATATAAAAACAACCTTTCCCACTCAATCAAATTACAAAAACGGCGTCCCACAGGGAGCCATTCTCTCTCCATTTTTATTCAACTTTTTCACTGCAGACCTACCCACCCCAATCCACCACTCCACCAAACTAATCACGTATGCAGACGACATTAGCCTTATTTCCCAACACCCAGACGTAAACACAGCCACACAACATACTCAAGAATACCTACACTCTTTAGAAAACTGGTTAATCACCAATAGAATGACAGCATCCCCCCTTAAGTCCTCTATCACCCTATTAACCACCGACCGACATCAATCCTCCCTCCATCCCTTAATTACTCTGAACAATAACCCCCTCCCACTTAACAAAACCCCAAAAATACTAGGACTTACATACGACACCCACATGACGTTTTCCCCCCATATTGACCAAATCACTTCCACAACTCAACGAAAACTAAACACCCTCCGAACCCTTTCCCAACACAATTTCAGCGACAGTAAACACACACTAACTACTATCTATAAGCAACTCCTTAGAACTAACTTAAATTACGCTTCCCCAGCATGGTTCCCTGCAATTAAAATCAAACACAAATAAACTACAAATCTCCCAAAACGCAGCCCTAAGAATTATAACAGGTTGCACTAAAACCACCCCAATCCAACATTTACACGATGAAACCTCCATCCTCCCCATTTCCACACATCTGGAGATGGTAGGGACCCAATTTTACCAGAAGACCCGTAACCCAACCCATTCATGTCACCAAATTCTCTCCAATCCCCCTCGACAAAGACTAAAATCCCCCCCTTCCTCACCTGCACAATTCTATTACAACACTTATAATATAATTCCCCCGCCCCCTCCCAATAGGCCATGGACTTCACATATCCATTCCCACCTAACAAACACTTACCTTCAAAACCGCCCAAATAATACTTTATTAAATACCCCCTCCCCAAAACTCTCCCCAATAGAAGAAACGCTGTCTAGAAGAAGCCAAATGGACCTCGCTCGGTGCAGATCGGGTCACCACCCGAGACTCATGCAATATAAACATAGATTTAAACTAGACAACGTCACCTCCCCCACTTGCACCAGATGCCACAATTCTCAGGATACAATAGAGCACCTCCTTCTGAGAGGCCCAGCTCTCGACGCCCCCCGTGCCGTCTTTTCTGTATCCTCTATCCTCGACCTGTGGAACCCCCGGTGGCGGCGGCCGGCTTCCTGGAGGCAGTGTGGCCCTCCAATTAAGGTGGGCCAGGGGCAGAAGTATAGGTATAGTATATATATATATATATATATATATATATATATATATATATATATATATATATATATATATATATATATATATATATATATATATATATATATTATATATATTTATTTTTTATATATATATATATATATATATATATATATATATATATATATATATAGCAGGTTTTT
>JABUQX010129896.1:0-40000 GCA_015478945.1 Trachelipus rathkii
CCAACAGAGAAGAGATTTGCTCTCGCGTCGAGCATAGACGAACCCGCCCGCCGCGTTCTCTTAGCGTTCCTGCCGCCTAGCGTGCGTCCTACTTGCAGGCTAGCAATATTTTTTCCTATTGCGTAATCCTTTTTTGTTTTTTTACTGTTGTCTCGCCTTTTTTCTGCGGTCGTCCTGTTCTATGCTTATTCGTTCACCTAGTTTGTTTGGTACCGTCTGTTCTGACTATCTTTGTTTATTTAATTTTGAGTCTATCGTTCTTCCTCCTAATGTAAACTATACTGCAATCATCCGATACACCATCTCTTTCCACAAATATACTTATGATCTGTCATTCATTCTTATTCCTTTCATACTCTAACACTACTTTTTTTATTAAAAACATATATTCCCTTGTTTTTACAGACCTTAAAGCCGTAAAACAGTAAAATCATAGCCCTGTTCAATTGCCTAGCAACAGAGGGATTAGTAAGGCTTGTTTTTACTGCTTTACTGTGAACTTACTGCTTTTAACTCATAAACATTACATACCATTAAAGCAGTAAAACAGTAAACCTTATTACTATCGTTGTTTTGTCTCCTTTAGCCCAGCAAGGATTAGTACGGCTTACTAGTTCTACCCTGCTTTACTCGCCTCTTACACTCATTACATTACACCTATACCTTCAAAGCAGTTTATTACAGTTTAATATTATATCTTGGCTCGATATTCTCGCACTGAATATTCAATTCCTAAGCAGAAGTCTCTTTCCTTCATGTAGGCTTACCTTCTAGTTATACCCTTCTTACTCGCGCTTTTAATCTCCATTTCTTATCATCTCCTATCTCACCCATTACCTGTTCTTCCTCCTATTCTCCATCATTTTTTTCTCTTATTAATTACTTTGTTCCTTTTTTTAATACTTCCTCTTTTCTTTCTATTTTTTATCTTATTATTTTTTGACGTACTATTTCTTTCCTCTACCCCATGCTGCCTTTTATTATCTTTTATTTCTTTTCCGGTTTACTTCTTCGCTTCTGTCTAAACTTTCACGTCTCCTTCTATCTCTAATAATTGTCAAGTTGCTTGGAAGATCTTAATAAATCACATTGCCGCTAAGTGTTACTTGTCCTCTATATAATAATACCATTTTCTATAGTTTATATATTAAAATTAGTACGACAAAATTTACATTTATACTCAATTAAATTTTTTATTTCATATTTTTTTATATTTATTATTCTTATATTTATTCATTATCTATATATATATTTATTTTTAATATTTATAATTATCTCTTATTATTTATATTATTATTATATTACATATAATCATTAATTATTTATCATTAATTATTCAATATATTTATCTATATATTTATTATCATTATATTATTATTTTTATTATATTATTTAAATTCTTATTCGATAGTTTTATAAGGTGTATTTAAGTACAATCACGCTTTTTCCATTTTACAAGCATTTTACTTTAATTTACAAATCATTTGGGAAACAAACTATAAAATCATTTACATACAAATTTTTTAACCATTTCTAAATATATTTACAAGTTTATTAAATCATACATTATTTAGAAACATATAATGAAATAAATACATATAGACTTTATCGCACATAAAATTAGATAATATAACTGGTAAGTTTCGATACATTATTTTTGGTCACCAGACGACATTGTCTTTTTTTATACATAATAATTTTACTGGCTTATTTTAAAAAGTTTCTAAAATTTAACCAATTGAAATAATTATTATGTATTATTTCATCTACCATATAAACTAGATAGGCTCATACGTCGTCTTAAGTATTATTCTGGCTTATTAGTAACTGTTGAAGCTATGTGATTTCGCGTTTTTGCACGCTGTTCAGTTAAGGTAGATATTCACACAATTGTCCTGTTGAGATTCGTTAGTTAGATAGCTTGATGTGTAGCTGGTCGTGATGTATTGAATAACGATAGCAGGTGATCTACTTCTCTAGCTCAACTTATACTCTAAGTAAGTTTATTTACTGTAATTAATAAGTTCTAAGCGAACGGAATACTACTCCTTAATAAGCTTCTGGATTCGCAGGTCGCTCAGTATGTATTTTATAACACCTGTTATCGTGTGCATCTGATTTTATTTACTTGTCTATCTTATCATTATTAGTTCATTTCTTTACTTTAATTTCTCAAATAGTGACGTCTTGCGCTATACCTCGTTAGTCTGTTAGATCTTATCTACATGCCACGCTTTGGCGATGATTCTATTATCATGTTATTTAGTACCCAATCTTTATTACTATTCTACTATTGTGGCATTGGTTTGATTATTTAAATTGTAGTGACGTTGTATATTTTATTTCCTAAATAGACGCCGAGGTCTTCGCTCATTATTATATGTCCTTTATCTCTTAAATATATGTTTTTAAATGAGAATTAAAATTTGAACTAAAGTTTTTGAAAAAAAGATCTTCGGCTGTGATAAGATCATTTCAGAGCATATAAATAATATAACTTTATTATCTTTGGCGTTATCTCTTTCAAAGATTTATAACCTGTCCCATCTATCATTACATGATTTAATAGTATTGGTTTTTTTTAATTGTCTCGTTAAATATAAGTAGACGTAGATACAAGAGAGATAGGTCTACCCGTTGTAATTATTATAAACATTTCATAACTCACGCTCTCTCGTTGAGGTAAAGTCCCATTCTACCATGTAAACACTGATACCTCCTTCAATGTCCCGTTAAGGTGTGAATTTTATATAGTGAGCTAACTTTTTATTATATCTTCCTTTGAGTTTCAAGCGTTACTTATCTATTTAGTTTTCCTACAAATTATAACCCTATTTCATTACTTTCCGTGTGTTAAAATTTATTTATTCGTTTCACAATTTAGATTTAGATGAATAACGTCTATGATGCTCCGATATATCCTTTCGAGCTGAATATGTTATTTATTTACTTGGTTTCAACTTCTTTCTTATTTTTAATTATTTGGTCTTTTTTTATATCTTATCTTATTTTTTATTTTTTTTTATGCTAAATTATGTTTTATTGTATTCTTATAATAATGATAAAATGAAAACGAGATTTTAATTTACATAATGACGTAATTGTTAATAATATAAATAAATAATAATATAATTATAATATGATATAGTATAAAATTTTTAACATACTTTTATACTTACATAGAAATATGTACAGAACTTCTCTGTTAGACAAAAGTTCTCTCGACTAGTATGTGTTATTCTTGACAAATAGTATTACCGTAAACTCCTGTTTATTGACAATCGTATAAATAGGCTTTATCTTGATTATTTTATGTTGAATCTTTATATTATAAAGAGACATTAATTGTATAAGAGATTATTGATTTCCGTGCTGTTATCCATGCGATTCTCTATGTTTTTTCTACAGTATGTTCCGTAAATGACGTCTTCTTTCTTGAGATGCAAGATATCTCGCATTTCAGCTGCCCCTTCGTAATTTCTAATTTCTCCCATAAGTATTATTTTATGACTTACACCGCTGATTTATCTATATGTGCGCATCATCTTTTGACAACTAAAAACGCATCATGATTCGGAGATAGGATTGTTTTAGCGTCGTCCTGAATACATTTAACAATATTGCTTTGCAAAAATAGCTTCAATAAGGATAATTAGCCGCTGGACGCACATACGTGAAGTTCCGTTAAGTATATAGACTTCAACCTGAGTGAAACATGTTTACATGAAATTTGATTCTGTATATACTACTAACTATGCGTCACTCGCCCGCAACGCGAAGCAATCTCGCCTACCCGAGTTCTAAGGTCTCACTTTTTTTGTCAATTTTCGTCCTTTATTCTTATATAACCTATCACATTAGACTGCCAGATCTAGATTGTACATTGATCAGCTAAGATACCCTTGCGATTATACTCTTCATGATACCTAGATGGAACATCTTGTATTATGGATAAATTTTGAAATCTGCATTATATTAGGATCTATATAATCTGATCAGTTTGGATTAATTCTGCATTATTATTACGCTAATCTCGTGTATTCGTCGGTTTAACATGGAGAAGGGATCCAATTTCATCTTTCTTAACAACAGATCATGGACTTTAGATAGGATGAAATAGTAGAAATCTTACCAATTTATGTACGAGTTCCTTGTCTATCGTATAGTGCAATGAACATTTTTTCTGTAATTAAAAATTAGTTATCTTGTTAACTGCTTCAGTATACCTATATACACCATCCTCGTATAAAAAGTTATACAGTTATTTAATTAAATAGCAAATACATCAATACTTTTTATTTCTTTATAGTAGTTTTTTTTCCGCTAGAAGTGTCATCGAAAAATTTCAAAAATTGTATCGAAACATGTCTGAGTCTTGTTTTTTTGATTGACTGTAAAATTTTTTATCTCGAGTGAGGTGTTGTAGAAGATTGCTACTACAAGTGAGATTTCATTTATGTTATATTCTAGAAATCCAATTTATCGTCATTTGTGATGGAATTCTTGTCTACGTTCATTATTATGTGTTCTTGTAGTTCCTACCTGTGTTTATTTCCATTGCGGGTATTGCAATTTTGTAATTTTCTGAACATTGTTAAAGTTCTATATCCTTTGTGCCTTTAAATATTGTTAGCAGTTTTTGTTTACCTTTTTCTTATTATTCATATTCTACCCCCACCTCATCCTCTGGTTATCGCTTTTATTTATGCTCTATGTTTTTGTACTCTTGCTTTCATCCATGTATCTTGTGCCGAATATAATATCCACGCTCCTTTCTTCATGTAGTCTCCTATTATTCCCCTCTTCTCCTGATTCTTCCTTTTGCAGCCCTTCTTGTACCATATTCCATCTTTCCCTCTCTGCGTTTTCTTCTATTATTTATTCTGCTGTAGTAGGTCCTCCTTCTTCCACATACTTTCCCTTATCTTCTATCACTCTGTGTAAGAGTCATATTTGCTTCGATATAATCCGACAACATATCCATCCCATTAGAACAGCTAGCTTACTCCCTCTCATCTTCTACACCTATTATTTATTTTATTCCAGTTAGTCGCCTGTATGCCATCTCACTCTTGTTCCTTCTTTTCTTTCATAAATATAGCACACATTCTTAGCTAACCACCACGTATTTCGACTTTTCCTTTTCACTTACCAGTCATCCTTTGCTCTCCTCGGGATTAGGCTGAATTTCATCCTTCCTTCTTCACATTCACGTTATCTGACCGCTCTTCTAGCTCGAGTACTTGGGCACCGTCGTACAGAGTCAAAATTTATCTAATTCTCTTCTATGATTGTTTCGGAAGATCCTTCTAAATATTTCTGCCTGAACCTTCTCCGTACAGGCTTAACTCCACTCCGTCATTCACTATAACTAGTTACACTCACTTTCTTCTTCTTAGTGTGAATATTTATATATCCTATCTTTCATTAATTAACTTAAAGCGCTTAGCTTCTTTCCTTTTTAACGTTATTCATTAACTTTATATTATTTACTTCTCACTTATTGACATTTTGTTTCTCCATATTCTTTTATTACTTCTGGTTATCATACATATATTTATTTCTTGTTCCCTTAACGTCTTGATTCGTGTATCTTATTGCATGTCTTCATTCTCGGATTGTCTTGGAGGCTTATATTGTTTTAATATATTCTTTCTTCTTACTTATAGCTTAGTTGATTCTCCTCCAGGTTCTGACCTGCCGTCAATCTTTTGTTCTATCTTCTTCTTTCCCATTCATCACTCCTTCGTCACTTATCTCATCTTACTCCTCTCTCATCTATACTCTCAGCTCCGAACGTTACACATGGGCGCTGATTTCGCCCACTGCAATTAGGGTTATATTTATTTTATCCCTTTCCTCTCAGACATAGTTTATGGGATTATCATCGTATTTATTATTCGTAATATTCTATCTTCCTAGCTATCTATACCATATACTATCCGTTTACGTGATATGTCTATCGGTATTGCCACGGTTAAGATTCGTTCTCTGAAGAAATAATACATATCACGTGTCTATCTAGCAGGTATTTACTCACTTACTTTTGTATGCTTTAAAAGATTATATTATATTAACTTTTATCTTTTCATAGCGTTTATACCGGTTTCCATATTCCAGGTTAGTTTTTGTATAAACCACTAATCTAACTCCACATTATTACTTTCTATTGTATTCATTATAGTATGTTCACCGCTCTTCTCTTTAAAATAACTAAAATACCGCCAGGTACCCCCGATTTTTAAGTACTATGCGCTCCACCTCATCTTGTCTGCTTTGATGGTATATCTTATAGTGGTATTGGTTCTTGTTGCTATGATATGAAGTAGTTTCATGTGTTTTTAGTTGTACTCTTAGATTGGTACGTTTCGGTTTATTTCATGTCTTTTGTTGTCCATGCAATTGACCTGGTTATGTCGTCCTACTGTTTTCTATGTTTTGACCTCACTGAGTTCTTTTTCTCATCTCTGGATACTATTATGTTACTTCTGATTCAACCATTTGCTTACTTTCACTTTCTGTTACCACCCCACCGCATTTTATTCTAGCTATATGTTTACCTTGTGTCGCAGCGTTTCTTCCAAACATTTTCTCTCCTTCTCTCATTGTTCTTGTATTCCTTAAATAATATCAATTTTCTTCAATCATAATACCCTACTTCTGTAAATATCCCTCTCCAATTTCAAAGTTGTATAAGTAGACGTCATTATACTATCGAAGTTGTTTAAATACATCGCCGCAGAGTTTATATAATACCAAATATTAAATATATAGAAATAATTCGCTGAAAGGCCATAGGACTAGTTTATTTTAATAATATAATAGTTAATCAATTATTCGACTGGGCAATTTCAACAATACGTATCTTATGACATACTGATTAATAGCTTATTTAATTATCACCTTTTTCTCTCTCTGGCATACCCAATTCTCGCCAATACACCCTTGCTTTTTTCTTATTACATAGGTGTTAGAATTCGTATAGCTCTATGTCCTGAACTTTCCGCTGATTGGACCTTTCATAAGTATTCGAAGTATGGTGGTGGCCTTTTCTATTTTTTTTCTTGTTTCTTTTTAATGCCTTATTTTTTTTGTAGGAAGGGTCTCACGTTTTGATGAGCTTATCCCTAATTTTTCTTTTTATTAGTGATCAGGGTCGTAGTTAGCTTATCCTAGGAGTTGTTCAACTTATCTTTATCTCTTTGTATTTATCCGTGTTTTATGTTATAAAACCACTTCGCTGTCCTTTTTATTATTTCTCAACACATCTCTACTATCTTCTATAAAAATAATTACTCTTATCTCAGATATAATATTTACATTGTTAAACTACCTTTCAAATGCTCAGAAGTGCTTCTCATTCAGTTTTATTCAATTTCCACCTCCCTCTTCATCATTCTCTCTCTCTCATTATTCTCCTTAAACTGGAAGGGATTACAAAATTCTTCAAACTAATTCTATTTATAAATAAAATTTTCATCTAGTTAGTACTAGTCCTAGCTTCGTAATTCTGTATTTCATACATCGACTATCTTTATCTCATTCTTGTTTTGATTATTCGCTTCTCTACTATAGATTCTTATTTTTCATTCTTTCTTTTTATTTCTCTTTGCCATGATTATCTCGTCTCTTTATTATTTGTATTTCTATTTTTCTAGATTGATGTATTCAAGAGTATTGGCATCTCTTTATTAAAAGTTTACTTGACATTACTTTAAAGGAGTATTCCTTATAATATAGTTCTATGGTAAGATCTGTTTTAAGAATACGCTAAATTTAGAGAGCACAGTTTATTATAAATTATCAATTATTAATTTTATAAAAGTAGTAATTTTCATTTAAAGTTAAATCTACCTATGCATGCGTTTTTACTTTTAAATATGTAACGTATATATTTATATGACTTGAGATTCTTATATCTTTCTACATACTATAGCTTTTCAGCTTTGTTTTTACTTACCGGATAAATAATTGTATTTGATATAATATTAGCTTTATAACTAACATTATACTCCGCAAGCTATAACTCCTTGAAAACTCATACGAACCCTTGAACTTCCATTCCTGAATCTGTCTCAGATCTAGTTTTTATTGGATTGGCCTTTATTTTCTTCCACTCAATCTATAATTTCAAGTACTTCGCAGCTTGTCAATACCCTGTTAGTGATACCTTTCTTATCTTTTATTGCTTTCTTTCTATATCTATAGTTTATCGGGATTTTAATACGGTGCAGATTTATAGTAAAGATAGTCATTCGTTATTGAATCGCATTCAACTATATGAAAGTTTAACTAACTACTTTTAATCATCTTTCCGATAGGGACCCATCTAACTGCATATTTCACGCCTATCTTGAGCTTTTATGACTGGCAGGAGAGTTTCAACATGGTTTTCCGGCGGTGACGCATTACGATTTTTCCTTTATTTACTTCTCACAATATTTACCCACCACACGAACACCACACACACAGAACCAAACACACTTCATCATCACATATTTTCTACAGGTTTTATGTAGAGTAAATGCTCTTTCGCCCTCTAAGTATTTTTTTAACTCTTTTTCTCAATATCACCGCCACGACAACCTATCACCCAAAACTCCGCCATATTCTCTCTCTTTTATCTTCATAAGTCTGTACTCTTTATTCTCCCCCTCCACATTATATTCTTCCAATCTAAATGTTGGTTGTCTCACTTCAGTTAAATTGAAGTACATTAAAACTTGGTCTTGATCATCTACCCAGCCTTCTTTTTCTCACTCTGTAGCCTTTTCACCATCCGCTTCTCATAGTACCTAACTGTGTTTGCCCTCTATTTTGATAATTGTCGCTCATTATTACTATCTATCCTTTTATTCATATCTTACATATATCTATATATATATCTACTAATATTCATATTACTTCTATTAATGCTATTATATTCTATATATATATATATAACTATTCTATATATTGGAAATTGTAATATTATAATATCTACTATATCCATATATACTATGTTCATCACTAAAAATGTGATATAAAGTCACAAAGGGTAAAGTAATAATAAATTGAGTCTATTATTAATAATAACATTTATTTATTATCTTCATTCCTAACTCAACGCATTCTAACGCTTAAATCAATATGCTAATCTATTAAAACTCAGTCGTATTATTCAACTTTAATAACTAATATTATATCTATTTAATATCTATTATATCATATATAAGTATATAATATATAATAGGTTCTTCATACTCATTCTTATAGCCCGTTGTCTTTTCCTTCTTCACGGAATTCTAATCCCTCTTGTTCCGTTATAACAAACTATTTCTCTTTATTCTACTTACTTCGCTTCTATCTTTACTTTATATCTTTCTTCTTACTCATTTCCTCGTCTCAGGATTACTAATCCCTCTTTCAAATCTTCTCTTTCTTCTTCTTTACTTTCTTTTTATATTCATTATTCTTCATTGATTCATTCTAATATTATTCTTTAAAATGGTATTTTTCACTTACGACTTTAAGAATTTCATTCTCTAAATAATTATTGCAATTCTTTATTTCTCTTTTTCTTTCTATAATGTTATTGGAGGCATTCCTTACGTGTTTTGAACTTTTAACTCACCTTTGAAATAAGTTAATATGATGTGACTAATCGAATCACTTCATCAATTATGATTGAAAGGTGGCAAAAAATTTAGCATTACTATATGATAAAATAATATATGAGGGGGATTACAAAATAATTAAAGGATTTTTTATTTGATGGGAGGAATTTGTGTCAACTACATACAAATATAAAATTAATAATTTTATATTTGATTATTTTTATTGCTTGTTTTGGAAAAGTATTTTTATTAGGTAAAGGTGAAATAGAGTGTATAGGATTAACGAAACAACTAATATGTAATAAAAGGTAATTTTCTGCATAAGGGTAATATCATATTGAATATTTTTTCTTATCATAATTATTGAGCTAAATATATATACTTTTTACATATATTGTTATACGTCCTAAAATCTTATTTCTTTCACCTATTTTTATCTGCATAAACTTCCTAAAACTATAATAACATTTCTTAAAACAAAATGTCTATACTCCAAAATGAAATGATATTGTGTGGTAAAATAAATTATATAAACTATTTATATATATTTTATATATTTATATTTATTATTATTAATTATTATTTATATATTATATTTTTATATACTTTATTATTATTTATTATTTATTATTTGATATATATTATTAATCATATTTAATAATATTATCTTGATAATATATATATCTCAATACTATTTTGATTCTTTGTGTAACAAAGGAATTCAAGTTTTTGCTTTTATTTATTTAATTTTTGTTCTTCAAACTTCCTTCATCTAACAAAATCAGAATCTCTTATATATCCATTTTTTAATTAATTAACGGAAGATTCTTAAAAGAAATTCCCGCTTTAAGTCGACTATGCTAATCAGGTCTTCGTGACCATAATCATTTTTATGGATATTTTAAATCCTACTATTCAAATAAAGTCTGCTAATCTGTTGTCTGTTAATTTTTCTAAGATTTATTAAAAGTTCTGGAGTTAAAATATCAATTTTTAGTCTTTCGATTAAGTCATTTAACTTCTTCTTCTCTTCGTATTTGATTTTCATTCAATTTCCATCCTTTTTCAACAAAGGGCCCTTCTTCCAGTCACGTGAGACATAGCTATCAAATTTATTTCCACAATATTTCTGAACCGTTTATACTATATATATCATGCCACATTCACATTTATTAGTTTTAAACCTGATTTGAACTGCATATTTTATGGTCATTCTTTTAAGCAGAACAAATATTATAGAAAGCTATTACTGATTGATTTTACGCACTCTAATAGGTAAACTTATATCTCTCTCTCTACTCTCTTTAGTTATTTCATTTAACTAATTATCCCTTGTATCTTCATATTGATCACTTCAATGTTTTGTGATTTCTCATTAGGTATTTATCACTCTCATGCATCTATTCGGATATCGGATATACGCTAGTGGCTACAGCATGTAATAGTGTCAAGTCTATTAAGCATCTATCTAATTTTTTTTATCACGCTATTTGGCTTATCTATGCGACTTCATTCCACTTACTCTTTAAATACCTCTTCTCGTGGCTTTCGACTAGCGTTTCCTCATTTAGGACTGAACTTTATGTTGAATTTACTCCTTACACGAGATACTTCTTTTTACGCTTTCTATTTTTTCTTTTATTTTGCTTTTTTTGTCTTTCCCGGTAACGATTTTAGGATGCCTCACGTTTACCCAGCCCGTGACCTCGAGGACTATCACTGCAGGTCCTTTGTCTTGATATCAAGCAAGGCATCACCATATGCCCCGTCATCACATATAAGGATTCCGCCCTATTGTCTTCATGTATTGTCCTCTTATCCTGTTTGTGCATGCTCTTGCAAAAGAGCGTTGTAATGTTGCTTTCAGTTGGGCTGTCACTCATCTGCCTCTTGTTTATTATGGGTTGGCTTGTGTTGTTGCAATGCATATTAAACTGTTAGGATTTTTGGTACGGTATTTTGTGCACACACGACGTGTGGCGTATTATACGACCTATGGGCCATTATAAAGGTTTGTAGTACACTTTGATGCTTATACCCTCTCCGATCCGTTAAGCTTCGACATTCCCTCTGATATATTCCTGCATCTATGCATCGCCCTCGAGTTATTCCAACCTTTCTCATTCATTTCTTACCTCCCTATATCATGTTTCTCCATCTACTTCCCTTTAATTTTATCCGCGACAGACCTACCCACCACACCCTTCTTCCACCTCATGGGGACACTTTTCTCTATAATCGACCCCTTTTTTCACGCACATTTAGTCAGTCTGGCACCTGTTCTAATAACTGCTGTAGTATTATGAGTATTTATTTGGGGTGCCTCAGGGCACAATCCATCTTCGCGCCCTCCTTCTCCTCACTTTCGCTCAGTGTAACTTCTTTTTATTTTCTTACAGTCCTTCAAACAATTTTTTATGTTGAGGTCGGACGCAGTTGTTCTCTTTCTTCTCTTTACTTACTCGGTACACTCTCGTTCTACTACTACTCGTTACGTATCGTTTATAGCCAGTCTCTACCCCCACACCATAGTATTTAGATCTATATTATCTTGCAGTCGTCTGTTCCTAAAGGAACATTCCTTCCTCTCTTCTTCTATAAGTTCTTTTATTTAAAACCAGAACTTCACATATATCCACTCTGCGAATAGCTAATTTCTTCCGCATCCTCACCTTAATTATAAGTTTTAATTACGCCGTTCTTTTATCTTAGATGGTTATTCTCAGCTTATCTTTTACAATTTATTCTATTTAAGTCATGGCTACCACTTCTCCTTCTTTAGTGTACAAACTAAGGTTCGCACTCATTATTCAGCGTATGTTTATCCATAGTTTTTCCTACCTTCTTCTCCATTATGCGTTAGCAGAATGGTTGGTAACGTATATCTAGAGCAATCCACTCTGTACTGCTGTTATTTTTCTTTTTGGGGAGATCAAATTATATTTAAAAAGTAGGAGGATCTGATGTTGATAACTGCTCGATTCATTATATAACTTTTAAGAACTCTTTCCTTTGAAGGGAACATTTTGAGTTGCCAATTGACATTAATGTTGACTTAATTTAGTCTTCTTTCTGTGCTTCAAACAGCAAGTAATAAATTTATTTAGAGTGGATTATTTAAAGATAACACTTTCTGACATTATGCTTGCTTGATTGAAAATAATTAATATTCTGTGTTACTGTATTAATAACATTATACCTGCAGATTAAGTTTGATGGTATGTAGATAATAAAACTGTGAACGCTCACTGTAACTATTTTCCCTTTAACATTCAATTTTGCCTTTATGTCTATTTTCAAAATTCTCCCATCTACTATTCTAGTCACATTATCATTTTTCCTATATCCTGATCCATTGCCTAGTATAGCGAGCTTCCAATGATCCTAATTTCCACCAGTATGTACGGTATACCGCACTCTCTTATTGAAACCAGTTGAGATTTCTGTTATTACACTTTGCTTCTTCCTCTTATAATCCCTTACAACCCTCTCTCTATCCGTACTCTGATAAACAATCCAATTACCCATCCCATACACTATCCCATTTCATTTATCCGGCTACGCTAGAATCATGGTTGGCCGAGCGCCGGCTTCGTCATGCTTGCTGCTTGCAGAGGGCAATTTTGTCCTCCTATTTGCCCTCTGGTGATTAGATAATATCTCCTTTCCGCTGAATGCATATCTTTAACCTCGCACTACAGCTGGTGCCGTTGGCTACACACACACTTCCAGACATGTCGCACTGTCTTCTTCACATACAGCATACCAATTTGCACCATGCGTACGACCATCCATCGACCATTCAGGTTTCCGGTCGCACTGCGCCTCACTATAAGTCGGGTTTATCTTGCCACACACCTCTCCTAACTTAAATTCTTCTGATATCCCACGTCTAAACATATCATTTGTTAACGGGTAATTTTTTTCCCTTTTTTGCTCATATCAACGTATGATGAATTGTGTACCACAAAGCGGTGACGCCTACATTTATAAGACGATCAGTCCGTAAGAGAGCGACCGAGCGACGCCTTGTGAGCGGTATGTGTCACTGCGCTTCTGGCGCCATTGTTTGTTACCGATCGCTCCGCTGATCCTGCTGTTCATGGCGTGCCACATTCCTTTATCTTGTCCTTTGAGAGGGACTCAATGCACAATGTGACACAATGAGTCTCGATAATCACATCCTGACGTCTCCATTTCGAATCGCTCGTGGTGCCTTTTAGTAGAACCCCCGTGTCTTCTGTTTTTCTCCCATTCACAATACGTTTAAGAGATTAACAGCTCGCAGTGCAACAACTTGAATAGTTTCTTAATAAATAGAACACCCCACGGTTGTAACAACCATATACTAAATTCCGTGTCTGTTCTATATAATATCTTTAATTACAAATTTTTAAATAAAAATAAGCTGAAGATAAAACAAAATCTCAATTAAATAGCAATTATAATATCAATATAATATTTAATATACATATATATAAATTAAAATTAATAATCAATAAATTAAAGTATTAATCAACAAAAATAAAAAGTATTATACTTAAACGATCAAATCCTATCAATGTCTGATAATAAAATATTATGAGCTTATAAGTTCCAGTAAATCGCAGTAAATACTAAAGCCTACTTTTAATATCTTTCCCCCTCTTTGTTCATCGCTCTTAGGTCCAACAGCGTTTATGATTTTAATCATGTTATTTATCTCTCGTAACACTTCTATATCGGTGTTATTGATTCATTAATCGTAATATTTCAGGTCGTGTTCTTCCATGTCCATCTAATTGCCGGTCCCTCTGTTACTGGCCGCACGATTGTTCACGTCATAATTCTTCAGGCCCGGGAAAGCCGGAACCTATCCTAGAGTGCGCCACTCTTGTTAAGTTGCCCGTACCTGCAGGCAGGCGGCACGAACCCGTATGCTGTTTCTTAGTTTGAGTTTTTATTTCCTTTTCGTGTTTTTTACACTTAACACACACACCTTTTTTTTTCCGCTTTTTACATCCACGGCATGGCTTTCTATGCTTACCCTCTCAGCCGTTTTTAACTATTACTCGCAGTATACCATTATCGCACAACTAAAGCATGCTACCAGACAACACCGTATGCCGCTACTAATCGACCCCTGGTGTCCGGGTGGGGCTAGGGCAGATACGACGGACTTGGTCATGTTGTCGCTAGTTTCATTCTGAGTGTTTTAACTCGACCTTAGGTTGGTCGGGTCAACTGGCTGCTCCTCAAATTCGGCGCCGGCGGCATGCTATATCACTACGAGACTTAAATTTACTGGCGGCGGAGTCAAGGACGCTTCAACATAAATAACCTTGCAGTAAAAACAAATTACGTTCTTATCCTTTGCTCCATTTCCCACCTATCCTGTTTCGCTTACACTTCCGGCCATGAGTTATCTTCTCTTAATATTGAGCCATATTTGATTCTTCTTTCTGTATCTTTATTCTCTCTTTTCGCCTTCTTCTTATAATCGGATCCTTCTTTGTAATTACGCTTATTTTTATATATGATCTTTCATTAATTTTCATATCATCATAAATATATATCTATACTTGTTTCAATTCGTACTTTGTATAGGTAACATACCGGTGAATTTGATTTCTTTTCGTCATCCTGTATCCTGCACACCGTTTCCCTCCCTGGCCCCCTCTCTCGTAACCCCACCGTATAGGTCATTGGTGATCCTCATCAGGTTTATTTTCACTATTTTTGGCGGAAAGGGATCACAGCATTCTATCTTTCATCTTTATTACGTTTACGCATCCAAGAAATTCATTATGCGCCTAGTTCGTACGGCGCACCGCGGGCGTCGATTCGTTTACGTCGAATAAATAATTTGTGGTCACTGCGGGCTATCGTCACGTCGTACGGTATCGGGCGGGAACAGGACGGGCGGTTCGTTCTCTGCTTCCGCGCGGAGTTAGTGCGCTTTATGCTGCTACGCTCCTTATGGGTGGTTACCTCCCAACTATTAACTTGATACCTAGGGGAAGACATTCTTAATTTATATACCTTCTGCTTTAATATGATGTTCATGTGTCAGAGTAGGCTAGAAATAGGTTTACCATAAAGTTCAGGGCTTCAAGTTCTCCTTTATTCCCAACCTTAGTACGTATCATCACCCTTTCGAATAACTCCTCATACCTTATAACATAGGGGTAGACACCAACTATTTAGAGCCTGTTCTACTTTGACTCTAGTGTCGAGTTACGGTTTTGCCTTCCCTAGAAAAAGCTAACTCATTCTAATAGATTCATGTGAGAGTCATCCACTCCACACCTTTGTTATATATTTCACTCTATATTCTGGACCGCTACTCCTCATATACTTTATTAACTTCTAGGGATTAGATCTCACTCTCATATAATTAGTTGGGCTTATTCTCTTAAGTTGACTCATGTAAGAGGCTAGAATACAGGCCTTGGAAACAAAGTGTGCTTATACTTCTACTTAGTATGCACTATGTGTTACACTCAGTTGGCAACTCATAAATGTGACATTCTTCACTGGTTTATTTCACTCTGAGTCCATTCTCATTGAGTCATCTCACACTCGTGCATACTTTACTTACTCGTGGGCATTCGTTAATAGTATATATATTCCTCATTAGAATCACTCTAATTAGACACATTATCTTCTTCTCTACTCCTTTATGATATCTTCCTTTCTACGGTGTTTGGTTTACGAACCATCAAAATGTACTGCCACAATTCTAAAATGTATCTTGTCATATTCACTCCATCCATATTAATGTCTGAGTCTTCATTCAATCCTAGGGTTGCCATTCATTAAGTTAACTGAATATCTGCCAATTTAAGATGACGTCCCAATCAAAGCTGAGCCACTTTCAAAGTTGAGTTCATACCATATATGTATAAGAGCCTTATCTTACTATTAAGTTATGCATGCTGTACCATTCAATACAATTGTATAATAGTGTTAATATCTAATGATTTGAGCCCTACTTTCAATAAAGATGATTATACTCCATTCACATAGTCTTGAGTGCATCTCATAAGTCTCGTATCGTGTTCATGCCCAATTTACGTGTGTAGGTCTGTCCTATCACATTCTCTCCATATGTTGGTTCCGTCGCTTCTTCTTTCCCATTTTTTCCGCCAGCTTTCTCGGCTATTACGCACTATAGTTGTTTCGGAGTTGGCATCTTAGACCTATCCCATGTTGTGTGTCGCTGTTGCTGTTGTTCCGATAGTTGATTTGTTGTCGTGCGTCATGTTTGCCATCTTTGTTTAGATGTGTGTGTTGTAGTTCGTGTGCGGTAAGTGTCGTGTGTGATGTTATTAAGTGTCTATGGTGTAGTATCTTTAAGTTATCAGTGTCCTTATGTGTTGCTTTAAGTTATTCTGTATTCAAGGGTTCTAATTAGTGTATACTCATGTTGACAGTTATGTACTAGTTGTCCATAGTTTCTGTATAGTTGTATTTCTATTCAGTAAATGTCCTAATGGGTGTGCGTTATAGTGTGTTAAGTTGTTTAACTATTAGTTAGTAAGTGTTTGATCTGTCATTAACTAGTATAGGCGTGTGTTTGTATACTTGCGTACTGGTTCGTCGATAAGTTGTGATGATTAGATAATCGCAATTAAAGTCCCAAAAAGTCGCGTGTTGCTTTAAAATAGTGTGTTTGTATTTATTTGTTGATGTGTGATAGTGATTTTGTTCGTAATTTATTGTTAATGTGTTAGTGTATGTAGAGTTGTTGTGTGTGGAGGGGTATAGTGTGAGGATAGTATATTAGGATATGGAATTAATAAAGTTAAAGGATCATGGATTCATTTATAATAACAGTAGACTAAAAGTGATCCTATTTACATTGAATCATTCAAATGTTATTAGCACTAGTTACCTATATATACTTCATATAATGGTAATAGGGTGGCAGGTATCTCACTTATGTAATACTAATGTAAGTTCAATGATCTAATCCCTCAGCTCCCCATCTCTTTCACCGCACCCCACCTCATGAGTAATTTACTCTTCCACGTAAGTCCTTCAATTGATCTGACCTGTGAGTACGAGTTATTCACCACACGGCGCAAGGAGGTCAGACCCCGGACACCCAAAGGCACCAAGAAGAAGTAGTTTTCCCGAGAGAGGCAACTAAAACACACAGGGAGAGAGAGAGATGGAGGTCTACGCCTCGGTGTCCTCCCTACGCGTCCAGAGAAGACCGCGAAGGGATGCCGGGACAGAAAATACACGTGGGTGGATCCGTGGGCAAAATACCTCACCGCTCCACAGAAACGAATAGATTCTCTTAACATGTAGTACGCATATTGCACCACTTTTATTCGGCAACTCCTATTCGTACTCCTATAAATCTCAAAACCATTGGGACATTGATTCACTCCACTATATATATATTTACTATCATATCTATATATATAGTATTATATTATATATTAATATAAATTATATATATATAATATATATATTATATATTATATAATTTATATATATATATTTTAATATATATATATATATAATATATATATATATATATATATTATTATTATCTAATATATTATATATATAATATATATTAATATATATAATTTATATATAATAAATAATATATTTATTATATTATATATTATATATTTATATAATTATAATATTATATATATTTATATATTATTAAGTTAAAACTTGGGCGCAACCATATTACTTTCTTATTACGAAAGGTGTTTGATTCAATAAAAAAAGCCTACAAGGCCAAAAAGACTACATATAGCCATAAACAAAAGGCAGTGTTATTAGGGGGTTGAAAAAGTTTCGGGCTCTCAGTTTGTACTTACTAATTACCTACGTTACTATATACTAACTTTATATAATATAACATGTCTGATTATAAATGAGTCAGCTTGACTGTAAAGAATCTAATATAATTTATTACTCTTAAATTTTTGGTTATCATATATATCCCATATGGTAATCCCTTATCTAGTATGTCAAATTCCCACGACTAAGAGTTCGCTTTTCTCGGTACGTGAGTAGATACATAATGACGTACCATCTTACCAGGAAAGATTACTAGTATATTTGATACATACAGAGATCCAATGTTACACAATAGTGTTGTATCATACCAAATTTCCAATATATAGCTATTATATATATATTATATATAATATATATTTAATATATATATATATTTAATATAAGTATTTATTATAGTATTAACCAATATATTTTAAGTAAGAATGAGTTCGAATTGAAAACAGAACTTTATTAATAATATAGCGCAAGACCTACTTTATAAGAATATATTCTATTTAGTATATCTACATCTATACCGGTTAAATTCATCATTTTCAATATTAACACTAAGTTATTGATCTACATAGGTATTTACTAATAACCTATACAATTTAACAATTTAAATCAATTTTCCAACTCAAATTCGGATCCAATACATGATAAATTATATAATTATAATAATATATTATATATACATACACAATAATAACAATACATTTATTAATGACAATAATGAACTACACTATAATTAATAAAAATAGATCCTATATACACTACTTATGATAATTCATTCAATAGTAATTCGACATACGTCAGAGCAAGGTGTAAGTCGGAAAGTATCACTAGGTCTCACTCGCGATATATCAGATTTGATCAAGTGGAATCGCTATTTGCACTGAGCCTGGAAGTCCATATAATGTCTACCAGTAACGTCTATATAATGCGTCATCTTCATCTACACATGTTTACCTTTCATATAACTATATTCACTTATACTGAGTTCTTCGTATTCATTAGGTTTTCTAACGAATCCTAATCTGTTAAAAGTACTATCTACTTCTTTAGTCTATTCTTATGGCTTATGCGTTATCATACTCATTCTATGTTCCTTTTGACATTCACTCTAGTGGCGTATTCAATTACCTACATTTACTCGTAGTACGACACACAATTTTTCGCGAGTTCTCTGACTCCTCTCATCACTTAGGCTAATCATGGTGCTACTCTTCTATGTGCTATTCTCTCGAGGTACTTCGATACGTACTGCTACATCCTAGTCTCTATTTGTTTTTTTTTCAGTGACATCAATGTGTGATGTCAATGTTTCTAATTTTTACAATCAATGCACTTCATTATGTATTGAAATAGTTGTTACACTCATCTGTAGTCATGTCCGAGATTTGACACCTATAGATGAGGGTGTTCGTATATAATCACACATATGAAATAATTCGCTTCACTCATTCTTTTGTATTCAGTGCGTGTCTACCTATGCTTATCATATAATTTAAAGTTACCGTTTAGGTTATTCTGATATTTAAATTTATTTTTTATTATTGTTATTATTTCATAAAGATTATCTTACTAATAAATCTATATAATTTCTTAAATGAATTAGGTTGGATTTACTTCATTTAATTATTTATTTATTCATTATTAATATTCATATATATATATTAATTATATTTTATAACTTTTATTCTTTTACACCTATGGCCCAGATAACACTATGATACCGATACTGTTATAATCATCATTAATTTCTTAGTTATATCTATGATGATTGTTAATAGTAAGATATATTATAATATATGGCAACCAACTAAGTCTATGCAAACTTGGTCAAAGTGTTGATGAAAATTCAAATTTATTCAAACGTGATGCAATTTACTTGATTGAATTTATTCTTATTATAATTTTATATAGAAAGCACACGTACCAGAGTCATAAATTCCCATGAAGTAAAGAATTTGAGTATATAAAATGTCGTTTTGACATAGGATAACATTATATATTAATATTACAGTCGTACTGGCAATAGTAGTTAATCTATAATTAATTAATAGAAATATAATGTATATACTACGCTTATACTGCCAAAGAATGCTTAATATAAGTATCAAGTTATTAATATCTGTGTAGTCATGAATTAAATAAAATAAGGATATAAATTATGTGAGTACTTCAGGTTAGATGGACTTAATATGTAACATATAATTATTGGGAATCTCATTATATTAAATATAAGGTTAATTAGAGTATTGTATATATGAGACATTAATAGGATAAAATAAGGGAAGGTAAAAGAAAATGTCAAAGATAATATCCATAAGTGTGAACGTATCTGTAATTTCATTCGGGAGAACAATTAGTATATTAAAATTTGGGGACTACTTTTATAAAAAATTATTGTGGGTCTGCAGCTGAAAAGCCGAGAGAGAAAAGGGTTTTAAATTTCAAATATTAATTTCTGCTAAACTTTTTTTTATATGTTGTATATATAATTATATAGGCTATTGAAAAATTAATTATTCTTCTCTAGACTAAATATAAGTTAAATAAGAAACGTAATTTAATACTTAAAGAGTATCGCAATATAAAAATTAGATGCTCAGAAAATGATTATAAAAGGGTAATTTCATATAGTACGGTCTAAATTTAATATATCTCGATGAATATTTATAATAGAATATGCGGTGTTTAATTAATATTGATAGATCTGTCAGTCTCACATCATGATAGATATATTCATAATAATTTCTATTAAATATGCGCACAATTGTGTTATTCTAGTAGAAGTTTACTGATATCGAATTAGATTTTCAACTACCGTACCTATCTCTGAAGTTTATAATAAATGAATTAAATTAATAAAATATACGAAGGGGTGGAAGGGAAACCACAATTGATGGATCAACTTCTTTATATCATTCTATATTGAAAATTTAATTGGCGACGGATCCAACTAGAATAAATATAATATATTATGCGCCTTACTTCCATCATGATTTTAGATATATGTAATGACTTCACATAAATCTATATTTATATTTCATATTAGACTTATGTTTGAGGCTATTCTTTAATATAATATCGTCCCTAGATCTATAAAGATAAATATGGACATTGTAATTAGTTGATATTTCAACTAAATATATTATTATAGATACACTTCATAAGGTACTTATATGAATCGTCGTCTTCTCTGACGTTAGTTTTCAATATGTTAAGAAATTACTAAGTCTTTTAAGTATCAAAAGTGTATTATATTTTCATTTCTGTCATTTGAATAGGCTAACTTATAGGATTTCTTTAATTACAATTATTCAATAGAGTTAGACGGTTAAGTCGATCTAATTTTCTTGGATTTCTTATATGAAAGGAAACCTTTTTTTCAGAAATACAATTAACGGAGGAGAGGTATTATTCATCACTATAAGTATTATGTCATAGCGGATTCTCTTATAGATCGTTGTCTTCGATATCTTCCAGGAACGTGCCTTCTCTCCAACATCTAACCGCCTTCAACTCATAGTCTGATTATTTTAATTCTCGCTATACGACACAATATGTATTAATCACAATTATTATGCATCTATTTATTCCTGATAATTTATACTATTCTAAAAATATATTCTTAATCTCATAGTAATGTATAATTATATATTCTAACATTATCGACAAAGTAAATATATCTTGATAAATGACGTCAGAAAGATTTTAAGTTTTTAAATAATATTTAAGTTATGTTTAATCGAATAAATAATAAAATAAGTACAGATAGCAAAGTGGGATAGGATATTTTTGTTATTACCTAATATATATTATACTATTATATATATTTATATATATATTATAATATAATTAATAATATATATTATATAATTCCACCCATTTTTTTGTACTCAATACGTGTGTCTTATTGTAATTGTTTAATTTTAAACACAACCTTCTGGTTAGTTAATGTCTTACCTATCATTAAATATTGAATAATTTAAGTTAATGAGTTCTTTTCATGAATGTTCATGTATTTTTAGTGTGTGCTTCTTGATTTAAATAACCGAAGTATTAAATATCTTTGACATTTTAATAAAAAGACTATCATATGTTTTTTATAGCAATCTGACATTGTGATAGAAACATGTAACAATATTTATATTTCGTGTATATATATATATATATATTAATGATATGTGATATTTATAAAATATAAAAGTATAATTTAAAATGTATAATAAACAGATATAATTGTGTTTTTTTATGTAAATATGATCAACTAGTCGCAGTGGACGAGTATATGTTCTTGTGGCATTATTGTTCAAAGTCATTTTGATGTCACGATTCCATATTATTGTATTAAAATGTCTAATTTCACATTTATCTTAAAATTTACTTAATTAAAAAATATTTTATATATAAGTAGTGATGGCAGGAGTCTATGGATCTTTGGGAGTATTAAATTTTCATAATTTATTTTACATAATTAATATTTAAATGTTAGTTACCATATCTACTCTTTTCTTATCTCTTACTATATATATTTAAGAAAGTATCATTTTGCATTGTATAAGAGGCTCCGTGTTAATTAATACTGTTTCTTTGGTTTTTTTTTCTTTGTTGTACACCTTCACCATGTTTGTTATTCCTTGCGCCCATACTTCTTTAACTTTTGTTGAGTCTCTGACTTATATTAAATTTTCAGTGATATATTAGGTCTCAAACGGAATCAAGATCTTACAAGATATTACTCGTGTCACCCTTTATGAAAACCTTTTTTGTTTTTATGGCAGTATTGTCTTTCCAAGTTCTTTGCCGTTCCGCTCTTAATTATCAACTATGTCTTAATTGGGATTATTCTTTATTTCTCTGTGCCTAGAACATAATTAATAGGGAAAAATACCTTGACTCCACCCGTAATTTCTAATGTAGACCGCTAATGAGGTTTGTATTGTTCACTCAATGTAATGCATCTCGTAATGTTCTCTCGAAATAATCATTATTTCTTTATTCAAATATAATAATGAATTTATGTAATTATGCTAATTTATTTGCATTGTATCTAAAGCTTAAACATAATTATTAAATCTTCTATGTAAAAATGTTAATGCTTGCAATCAATGGGGTTATAATTTCTTCAATAATTTTATTTCACCTTACATCCATTACTATTTTGTAACTATTTAATTTTTGATAATCTCAATTTTTTCTAATTTTGTGCGTTACCGACTTGTCAAATACTCCCTTTTAGTATGATCAGAGTTTCTGCCCAAGTTTCTGTCATTTCATCTCAAATTAGTCAAGTAGGAATCCCTTAATGACATACAGGGGTTCGTTAGATCAAAATCCCCTTGTGGCGCCATGTACGTAACCATAACGTGGCGTCACGAATAATGCCCATAACGGGCAATAATCTTTTATTATGGGAGATTCTTTTAAATTATAATTATTTATTAATTAAATAAACCTAACAAAAGAGTATAGAGTGTAAATTTTGTTTCTGAAATTATTTAATTTATTTATATTTAGAAACTATAAAAATTCTAATTATAACAATATATTATATTCATCCAAAGCAATTCTGGGAGAGTGCTAATTTGCTAAAAGTTAAATATAAATTTGAATAAGTATGAAAACATTATTCAATTATTTAAAAGAATATTTTCTTTTATCACTTATATCGCAGTTACTCTCACATTCATAATTATAATACTTTTCCGCCTTTTTTGACCAATTAAATACGTCCACTTATTTATTGAAATACATGATTTTTTAAATTTATTCTCTTTTTGCTAATTCTTTATACATACATACATCGTCATCTCACCATGCATTCCTTCATTTTTCTTACCGCCCAGTACATTCTGAAGTTCCATATTTTGTGGTTATATATATATAATAATTTTTGATCAAGTCTGAGGGGTGTCTGTTAATAGATATATCTTCTTCATATATGATTTCTTCTTTTCTTAGCTATCAACTATTGGAAGATAAATTATTTTTCGTTGTTGGCACAATTGCTGATCGAAAATAATTTTTAAAAAGAAAAACAATCTCAATATCATCAATGAATAATAAGAAAGATATTTTCCGGAAGGTACGACCATTATTCAAAAATACATAATACGTAATTCTTGATAACCCATTATTAATTAATATAAGTTACGAGTAATATCAGAAATAAGTTAAGAAGAGAAAGAAATAATTTAATACTTACATCCAACTAGTTACAGTAATATAGGTTACTCACTTAACTCATCATTGTCGTCTCCATATATAGGAAGGCTCGGAGAGGCCGATACTCTCATGGACTCCTCATGAGCGAGGTTTATACTTTATTTAATAAAATAAAAAATAAATTAATAAATTTAAAAACTCATGGTGGGACGGGGTCCTAACGTATAACAGGTACATAATTTTTTTGTATAATCATGTCCTTATATCAACCAATACTATTATTGATATGTTTAGGTAATCATATTAATAAAAATTAATTTAAATAAAACAATAAAAAAAATTATAATCAATAATGAGACGGAGTACGTAAAACTCATAACAGGTTCTAATTATATTATATATATATATATATATAAATTAATATATATATTATTAATAATATATATTATAATATTAATTATATTATATCTATAAATAATATATTAATTATTCTTATTATATATATATTATATTATATATAATATATATATATATATATTATATATATATATTTATGATCTATATATATTATATATATATATATATATATTATATATATATATTAAATATATATTATAAATAATATATTATAATATATTATATATAT
The DNA here is from genome assembly GCA_015478945.1 of Trachelipus rathkii. NCBI lineage: Eukaryota > Metazoa > Arthropoda > Malacostraca > Isopoda > Trachelipodidae > Trachelipus > Trachelipus rathkii. Next base: position 25,207 of record JABUQX010129896.1, read on the forward strand.
ATTATTATAATATATATATATATAGTATATATATATATATATATATATATATATATATATTATATCTATATATATATATATGATATATATAATATAATATAATATATATAATAATATATATATACTCAACAGATATTTGTGCAATAAACGCAACACATTATTTTGTATATTTCAAATGGTCCTAAGTGCTTGTTTGAACCCTTACCTTTAAGATCTTTACTTCTCTGGAGTACCATCTCAAGGGTAGAGGTTCAAACCCACTTAGGACCATTTGAAATATATACTATTATAACTTAATATATATTATTATTTATATATCATATTTTAAATATATATATATATATATATATATAAATATATATTATATATATAATAATATATATATATATATATATATATGGCCCTGCATCTGAACTCGTCTGTGAAAAAATTTGGCGCATGGTATGTAAACGGTTGGCCACCCCTGCCTTAAGATAATATTTGGGGACATGGTTTGTGTTTTAAATTTATGCCAATTATGTTTATAATTATGTAATATAATTTTATTGTATTTAGTATACGAAATAAATAACTAACATCTCTAACCAAGCTAATAATTAGTCTCTCTCTCTCTCTCCTCTCTCTTCTCTCTCTCTCTCTCTCTCTCTCTCCTCCTCTCTCTTCTCTCTCTCTCTTCTCTCTCCTCCTCTCTCTCTCTCTCTCCTCTCCTCCTCTCTCTCTCTCTTCTATCTATCTATCTATCTATCTATCTATCTATCTATCTATCTATCTCTGAAATTGTATGCCAGTATTTTATTACAATCTAACGTAAGTTTTCCCTCAATGAAATACACCCACACACAGGATAAAGGGACTCTACAGTGCTAGTGGGACTAAAGCCCATTACAGCCATGCGTCATTGTTTGGAACAAGGCCTGGGATTTTTCCTGGAATAAATGTCTACCAACCCCCCAAACGGCAGTAAGTATATGAATGTTGTTTACTATTTTTTTTTTTTTTAATTCGGTTTCTCATAAATAATAATAATAATAATAATAATATAATAATAATATAATAATATAATAATAAATAATATTATAATAATAATATATAATAATAATAATAATAATAATAATATAATAATAATATAAAATAAAAAAAAAAAATAATAATAATAATAATAATAATATAATAATAATAATAATAATATAATAATAAATAATAATAATAATAATAATAATAATGTAAAAGTACTACTTTAATAAACATAAGGTAATACAATTTTAGTAATAGCAAATTTGGCTACTTAAACTAAGTAAGCAAAGATTATGTCAGTGACTCAATGGTGATCTAAACGCATATTTTCTCACTGATTTCAAAATTACACAGCAGAATATTTTATATTATTCATAATTTTAATACTTACTCCCATATTAACATTGAACATTACGATTTAGGTTTTAACATAAATTTATAGAGTGAGTAAAAAAAGTTTATCGTTCTTTTTTCATTGCTTCCTTAAATTACTGTTCTTAGGCAATTGTGGGGCATCACCCCACAAAAAGGGTATCGTGGCAGTGCCAAGCCACTGGCACCCATCCCTAAGGGTTCCGAAAAAACCATGGTACCAATGCCAAAGTGAATAGCAAAGGGTACGACTGCTGGTAAGGGAAGGGGCATATATATATATATATATATATATATATATATATATATATAACTATTATAATATATAATATATATATATATATATAAATATTATATATTATAATATATATATATATAATATAATATATATATATATATACTATTCAGGCCCAAATACGATATGTTTAACCCTTTGTCTCTACACTGGAAGGCAATCCCCGGGGTCCCCCCCCCAACCCATATTACCAATCTGCAATGTCTTTCATTCCATGAGTGGGAAAAAAAGTCGAGCCTTAGGATGGTTTTGACACGAAATAGCTTTCGAACAGCCTCATATAACTTTTGCCTTATGCTATATTTCTTAATGGACTGGGCATTTCTCCTATGCTGAAGCTTTGATCTGAAATGGGCATATTTGATGAGCTTTAACAGGTATATATATATATATATATATATATATATATATACTATAATATATATATTATATATATAGTATATATATATATATATAATATATATATATATATTATATTACTATATATATATATTATTATATATATGATATCGGCCACCTAACACAATGAAAAATGTTGCAAGCATGTCGGGTGGTAGTTGACACTGGAATACACGCCCTCGGGTGGACGAAAGAAGAAGCTCTGCAATACATGCTTAATCATACAGCATCTACAAAAGCCGAATTAGAGGTTGGTTAAAATTAAATATTCATGTGTAATAACTCTCTAAGAAAAAATTTAATTTAATAATTGTCAAGAAAATAAATATTAATAAAAATCAAGTCAATCAAATTGATTAACGTAACTTCACTAAGTAATATTTAATTGTTTTAGTGAATAATTCATTTATGATTAATAATAAATGGATTACTCCCTCATCTGTGTATCAAACAAATCTTAAATTTGGAAGACGGTTTTATAACTTTAGTACAAAAATTTAGTTTCCTATAACCTTGAAAGGAAAAATCCATAATTTAGCTCTTTCCACACAGGTCGAAATAAACAAGTACATTGCCTGGCCAGGACAAGCTCTCTCTTACTTGATGGGAGAAATCAAAATAAAAAAAATTAGGAAAGAAGCTGAACAAAAATTGGGCGAGCTCTTCGATCTCAGAGCATTTCATGAGAGTGTTCTTAGAGTATATGGATCTTCAGATCATGTGGAGTCGAGAATGCGATACTGGATCGAAGAAACTATTAGTATAGTATTTATTTTTTTTAAAAAATGGATATAAGATAATTCGGTTTATATAAATTTTTAGCTCCTTTGGTGGGAATGGTCAGAGGCTTAAATGGAAGAATTCCAATCACATATTCAATTTATCAGGGGCTAACATATGAACCTAAGTGGGATAGGGAGCACTACTGACAGAAAAACTGAAAGCCGGATGTTGGAAAGCAACATGTGCAACATTCGGTTTTTCAGGCTTGACGTGTCAATGATTGGGTTTCTAAGGTCGTTGAGGCCGATTTTGAGGTCTGGAAGACTGTTTTCTGAGTTTTTTTTTTAACCTGTACTTAGTGGATTTAGCCCCCAAAAAGGGTTTTTTGGTTCCTTGAAGATTAAATGATCGGTAGACCATTTCTGATGACTCCAATCGATTCGTCGTTTTTTTTTTTTTTTTTTTTTGTTACCCCTAAATCGATATTTAAATCGTCTTTCTACGTGCTCTGGATGGCTTATTACATTGAAAAACATAATCGAAATAAATTATTATATAAACCGATATTAATTTTTGAAGTAAAGGGTGCGGAACTGTCGCTAAAAATGTTGCGCGCGGATGTTGCAAATGTTGCAAAGCAACATTTTGCAACATTGGGTTTTTGATGTTTGATACGCCAAATTAGTGGTTTCTGAGGTCGACGATACTTTTCGACTAAGTCATGTCAGCAGCTGACTTGGTTAGTACCCCCAACTCCGGAGGAGTTTTGCTCAATGACGACGACGCTTCTCCAAGGGCAATGATACCTTCCTGAGGTCAGTGAGACCGTCTTCAGAGGCTCTGGAGCTTCTGAAAGGTAGGAAATTCCAAGTCATGTCGGCCGTTGACTTGGAAATTTCCATAATTTTGTTAGATTTTGACACTTGATGTGTCAAAGTATAGGTTTGTAAGGTCTGTGAGACCGTTTTGTGGTCAGGATGACCGTTTTCCGAGTTTTTAGGAGGGTTAGGAGCAGCCCTTATAAGCCACACTTTCCCCCTCAATTTAAGGGCGTTCTAGTTGACGTATCCCCCTGAAACTTGCTACCCCAACTACAGGCAGTATCAGCTCGACTGTGATAAATTTTTCGCCGCTACACTCCATGTAGAAGGTGTCGAGCCCCCCAGGTAAGAATGGCCGTAGATATGAAAAGCACAGAGTGCATAGGAGAAGATGGATGAATTGGACTTAGAATAGAGCTTGGGGCCGGAGTCGGAGTTTGAAGAAAAGCACAGAATGATGAAAGAAGGATGAAGAAGAAAATAAAAGAAGTTTCGTGTGTCGGAGCAAATGACCCATTGCCGGAGACGGTACCTGAGCCGGTGCCGGTGCTGATGCGGCGCTGAGTTAGTAAACATGTGTTTAACAGCACAATATTGGTGGTAATGTATATATTGATGAACCTGTAGGTCTCGAATTTGTTAGTTTCAAGTTCCTAATGAATTGGTCTGAGAGCTCCCAGAGTTCCAGCCGAAAAACACAGAGTGCGTAGCTGAGGAGAGATACACAAAGTGCATCAAAGAAGAATATGAAGGAAGAATAACGAAATGAATATATATATAATATATATATATATACGATGTATAATATTATATATATATATATATATAATATATATATATATATATATATCTATATATATATATATATATATTATATATATATATATATATTATATATATTATATATATTAATATCAGAGGCAGTCCTGCACCTGTGCTACTCGTGCTCAGCACGAGTAAACATTATAGAGAAACAATCTATTTTTGCAAATTTCATGATGTTACGCATCAATTCTCTTATTTTTTTTCGGCGAAAGTTTTGGTCAATAAATGAAATTATTACATATAATTATAAAAGATTATGCAAATTAAAACGATAAAGATAAGAATAACCGCTATTAAATTACGCTTTTAACCCATTAAAAATGGGGGCAGTTCATGCCCAAATCGAATGGCGGATAACGGTATCTGTGAACTTAGAGTATAAAATTTTTTTTAAATACTGTTTATAAATAAATATTGTTTAACTACTATACATAATAAATAATAAATTTTTATATAAATTATTAAGAATATTCAATAAAACTAAATAAAACAATAAAGAAATTACTAAAAAATACTTAAAGAATAATAAAGGAAAATAATAAACTGTAAATATTATAGTTAATCATGTGGAATCAGCTATAGAAAACGTTTTTAGATAAAGAAAACGTTTTTGAAGATGCCATAATTATTATATATATATATATATATATAATATATATATATATATATATATATATATTATATATTATATATATATATATATAATATAGTATATATATATATATATATACTAATCTGGAGAAAGAGAGAGAGAGCACTAGTAGTAAAAAGTTACTGGAGTCGCAGACTAAATATACTATATATTATATATATATATATTATATATATATTATAATATATATATATAAGTTATATATATATATATATTTATATATAATATATATATATATATATATTATATATTATATATACTAATATATATATATTATAGTATATATATATTATGTGTGTGAAACTAACACAACGAAACTTATTAATTTGAATATTTTCTTAGATGATCACTATGACAATCACCAAATGTTGCAACAAAAATATGAAACTTAGCACAAATTTATACGGCTACCCTCTATACTACTTAAAGTGCACTATAATATACTATATATATATATATATATATAATATATATATATATATATTATATATATATATATAATATATATATATATATATATATATATATATATATATATATATATAGTAGTGAAAGAGTGGTATTGCGGGACATGGAAAACTGGAAGCTGGGAATATTGAAATCCTGGAAAACTGGAAAATCATGGAAATCAAAATTTTTCCGAATAATAAAAAAGATAATAAATAAATAAATAACAATAAATAAATAGTAAATGTTTAATAAACGATTATTATTTTCTTTGCCTCACATGTTCCCGCACCGGATGCTTCATCGCTCGGCGTCGCACCGACCCGCACCGCTACGCCCAACGTACATGATGGGGCTGAGCCCCAAAGCTTAGAAATGATCGTAGAAATGTGAAACACGGTACCGCATTTGGGGATGACGTAAGCTCCTCGAAGATGAGGTTACGTTTCCGTGCACCCCCGGAGGGAGGTGTTGGCCCCTAAAAATAGGAAATGATAGTAGAAGGATGAAATTTGGAGAGTGCATAGAGGATGATGGATGAAAGGAACGTAAGGAGGAATGAGAAATACGATTGAGTGGTGAATTTGAAACCTCCCCGGAGGGGCCCTCAACCTAAAATAAACGAAGAACAGAAAGGCCGCAGAGTGCATAAGAGAATGGAGAAAGGAGAAAGCAGGAATGAAGAAGGAAAGGTTTATGAAGAATCGAGGAAGTTAGAGTTTGGTACAGACATTTTACTTTACTCGGTGCTCAGGATCCGGTGTGTTCTTGTGCTTTTGTTCCCGAGTTTTTGTAAACAATCCGCTAGGGTCCCATTGTATGTGTCGCTTATATATGTTTAATCATACCCATTGAACTCGAATATGATAGTTTTAAGTTCCTAATGGGTGTCTGGGGACCTCCCGAAGGGGGGTCCTTAACTGAATTCAAAGAAGAAATGCCTCGGATGCATACAGATAATGGAGGAATGAAGGAGGAAAGAAAAAGGAAGGATGAAGACTGAGGAAGTCAGAGTTGGACCTATTCTCACGGCACCGGTGGCTGGCTCTGGCTGCGGTGCCGGAGTTAGTAAAGATATTTGCTTAATGAGATCTTTCTTTTGGTGCCTACTTATACTATATTTCCTGATTACCTTTCTTAACGGATGATCTCGAATATAATGTAAGGGTTTCTAACAGTTTCCCTATAATGGGATTTCTCTTGGGTTGACCCTCTTCTATCGGAGGGGATTCATATCTCTTCAACCATGATAATTAAATTCAAGAAGATCTACCTTACTGTGTTTGCTAAAACAATAGAGATATCGGATCAATTGAGTGAAAGTAAGTGATAAGGAATGAGTGACAGAGATAGTAAGTTCAATCTAATTGATGGTTCGTGATAGACATCATACAATGAGTTATACCATTTTTGCCCTATACATCTCAGGTTTATGCTTGAAGTGACCGTTGATTGGTTGCCTTATAGTTATTATATTTAACTATTATTGTATGTGGTGAATTTTCCTTTTTACAAAATTTCACCTCTTTTATTTTATTTTATTTTTTTTTAACACGTAATATTGCTACTATAATGATACACCATTAAATTTCATTTGGTAACTGATATTCAAGTTCTGTGTCAATATTTTTAATAATCTATTTTAAACATCCAACACATATTATATATTTATAAATAATATTTTATATTATATTACTCTAAGTAATGTAAAAATATTTACTATTCATATATATATATATATATTATATCCACCTTTACAAAGTAAATAAACATATTACTATTATTTGTATATAGATTTAGAACAGGGAAATGCTTATATTTTATAAAAATATATAGGTCAATATAAATAAAATAGTAGGCTCAGGATGGCGAACAGGTGAGAACAAGGGACTTTTCACTCACATATAACCCGTAGGGAGCGATGAAACCCCACGGATAACACCTCATATACAAAGTCGGGTTATCGAGTATAACCTCACTACGGAGGGTGAGAGGAGGGTGGAGGATATATCTACCATATCTGTTACGTTTCACCGATAATGGCCGAGATAAGATACCTAGATCCCTACCATTATTTATTAGTGAGCGATTTACTCTTCGGGTATTTACTACCTTATTTTATAGTTTATATTTAAAAATAAATAATAAATAACACCTGATATCGGAGTCGTAACAGGAAAGGTACAGTAGAATACTCCTCTCACATAGCGAGGAGAACACAGCGTGACGCGGTAGACGAGTGAAAAAGTTGACAATTGAAGATGTCGGATTGCAATCTATAATACTTCTAATCTCTCTCGCATATATAGATATTAATTAATATAATATTTCTAAAATATTAACACTAAACAATACATAATTCACTACTGGACGTGAAGTTGGTAAAAAACAGGATAATAAGGTTCTACTATTATATATTATTATATTAATATATTATATAATATTATATATATATATATATATATATATTAACTTATAATATAATTAATATTAATATATATTATATTAAAATTAATAATATATATATTATAATTATTAATTATATAATATATTAATATATTTATATAATATAAATATATCTTTAAATTCTATATATTTATTATTATTAATATAATCTATATATATATTTATATTTATTATATATATATTATATATAATCTTAATATATACATTATCATAATTAATGCAGATATAATTAATCCATATATATAATATAATTAAATATATATTAGTGTTATGATGTGTTGTGGGATCATAACGATATTTAATCTAAAACTAGGAATCACACTATATAACATTACCGTGACTTCAAACAGCTACCGGTAGATAAGTACAATTGGTCATGCATTTGCTTATTATCACGTATCATAACTAATGTTAGACTATTCTATCTTCTCTTTCCTCATTATATCCTCTTTTCCTCATTTATTCTTAATTAACCATTCTCTGTGCATATAACACGGGTATTAATTTTCATACTTATTTTATTTTCAAAGTTAGCCGAATATCCCTACTTCCGTGGGTCCCCAGAAATCACATTAGGATACTATTATGAAATTAATTCGACGCACCCTCATCGTACCTATTCAGAAAGATCTTACTGCGAGAGTATCATAAAAAAATTTATATAGTAAAAACAAAATTAAAAATTATTTAAAAGCTTAAAATATTTACTAAAACATCGGCAACCTATTATATATAAATAGCACCAGAGCCATATTATTATACCTAATTTTAGCAACTACGGTGCGGTACTAGTAAACTCTGGGGATACTCACTCAGTCTTTACTACACTCCTTCCTTTTTCTTCCTCCTTTATCATTACCTACCATTAATACTATGCATCATCTAGAGCATTTATTCTATCTTTAAATTTCTGTTACGGACCCTTAGACTCTACCTTCGGGAGGTCCCCAGACATTCCCTCAATATATAATGAGAATACTTAAAACTTATCCATAATCTAGAGTAGCTATGGTAATGTAAATAAACCATTATATATAAGTTGCACACATACAATGGTACTAAACGATTATTCTGTTTCATATTACAAACCTTCCGCAATTTCCGCACCGGACTTCCAGCCCCCGGTAGATCTGTACCTTCATTATCTTCTTTAAACCACTATTCTTCATACTTCCTTCAATTATTCATTTTCTCTTGTCTATTTTCTCTATTTCTTTTTTTCTTCCTTTTCTTCTATGCTTATCTTTCTTCGGGTATTTCTTCTTTCATTCTGTTTTTTTAATATATTTAGTTTAAGGGTGTTGAGACTCCCATTAAGACAGTGTCTATACTATGCCGGCCCACTATAATCTTCATAATCTATATTTCTCATTCCGGTACTCTTTACTTTCACATTTCAAATTAATCTCTCATACATTCTTCCTTGACCAAACTATACTTCCAACATCCATAATCCTATCGTACTCTATATATTTTCCGATTTTTTTACGGGTGTCTCCATACTTCGTAGTACCTCCTGGTGGTGCCACACCGAGAAAACGGCTAATGATTACCTCATAACTTGACAGAGGCAGCTTCCTAGGAACGCCTATACATTCTCCGCTGGTAATAATGTCTTGTGTAATTAAAATCCGTAATAATAATAATGAGCCATTTCCCCTAAGAATTCATTAGGCATACTAATCCAATTCTTTATACAATCCATTTCTATAGCATAAATTAGGAGGTATCTGCCGAAGCCTCAATGTTCATCACACCGGGATAGGATGGTTTGCGGGTCTTGCGTGAGCGGTTCGGAGGGAATTAGGCCGTTGATTCGTCTCCAGAGTACGACATTGGCAAGCAGCCTTCTTCACAGGTGCGGGTATGTATACTAATGTGAATGTGCAATAGAAAATATTATTTAATATGCGATATTTGAATAAAACCCATTGCATATTTCCAAATTTCATCTCCGCCATTTCAATAATTATTTTTTTAATTTTATTTTTATAATTTGATTTATTTAATCCTCTTTATTTTAACATGTGTTCCGGTAAGAAGTTTTTTGACTTCCTTAGCTACATGATTTTCCTAGATTTATTCCTTACATGGATTTCATATATTTTCATGAAGGTTTCCTCTAGCTTCACATATCGTTTTTAGCGCATGGTCCCGACAATTAGTACGCTACTTCATAACTTAATTTATCTATCTATCTTTAAAATTACTAATTTAATTTATATAATTATATTAATCCATAGTCAGATAGGGCAAATATTTTCACATTATATTATTCACTATTTATTATTATAAATATATTTGGGACTGAATGGAAATTGGTTACGAGCATCATTTATATATGAGTAGGGCCATTAGGCGCTCTTTAATATATTAATTATATTTTATTTTGAGTTGATTGTAGAATAATATTAATACTCAATAATATATAAATATAAGAAATTATGCAGCGGATTTAGATCGAGTTTACGGTATTCAAGATGCAAGTGACAAGAACAAGTATAAGTGACGTCATAAAATGTGCAAATTTACTAATTTAATTATATTTTTATATTTTAATTTAACTTAATTATAATTGTTAGAGTTATGGGTGGTTAGGCTGGCCGTTCATAGAATAGGCTTAATATCTGTCGCTTCTTGAAAGTCTAATATCTTATTTATTCATATTATTTTATTTGGTGTCGAACCAGTCGGGGGACTCGATTTCTCTCAGAGTGGAGTGGGCTTAATTTCGTCTATCGTTATAAATATAATTTCAATATTGACTATATACTTGACTGAACTATATGTCCTACGGTGGTCTTAGCTGTAATAGTCAGGGTTCACCAACAACACGGTGCTATTCTATGTATTATTATTACTTATTTATATATATTGGTTACATTGAATTGTACCATTCTTATGGAATGGAAATGTATATATATATATATATATATATATAATATATATAGGTATATATATATAATTATATATATATACTATATAGGTATATATAATATATATATACCTCACTCACTATAGTGATATATATATATAGGTATGGTATATATATATCAGTGGCGACTCCAGTAACCTTTTACTACTAGTGCCTCTCTCTCTCTTTCCTCCAGATATATATATATATATATATATATATATAGGTGGTGATATGATAGTATATATATATATATATAGGTATATAAGGTTGCCTGGAATATAGCTCTTCAGCAGTTTCAGCATAGTGTATATATTAAATTTCTTTCTAAAACGTTTTCTTTTACCTCAATCGTGCAGTAAAATTGATTCCACCAAGAACTAGAAGGATTTACAGTCACTCTTTTCCTTTTATTATTCTTAAGTATTTTAGTATTTCTTATTGTTTTATTTGTTTTATTGAATATTCTTGGTTATAAAATTATTATTTATTATGTAATAGTTTTTAAACATATTTTTATAAACAGTAATTTAAAAAAGTTTATACTCTAAGTTCAAAGACACCATCTCCGCCATTCGATTGGGGCATGAACTTGCCGGTCATTCTTTAATGGGTTAAAAAGCGTTATTTAATTGGATAGGGAGTGTTTATTTCTTTTATTCTTACATACTCGTTTTTTTACACATGTTTGCATACACTGTCCCTTTTATACATTCTTTATTTATGTAATCCGAATTTCCTTTTATATGATCTCAACCTTTCGCAAAAATAATAAGAGAATTTGAAATCATTATATCTATCTTTTCCGCTGCATTTCTCTCTTTTCTATTATTATGTTTTAAGCCCTTCGTGCTCCCCCGAAGTCCACCAGACGTATTCGCACCGAGTGCGTCGTGCAGTTAGCCTCACTGATATACTATATCAACTATATTTATTTTATTATTATTATTCTCATAATCTTAAGTAATTGTAATTCAATTCTACACTATTTAATAATTTAATAATATAACGACTAATTTCATTATTAAGGTGGATACCTAGTTCTAATATCCCTAGTTATACCTGATCCCTACTCACTTAATATAATATTTACTCTCAATCTTATTCACTTATTCACCCCTTAGTACTTACCTATCTAACTACCATGGTTCCCCTCACTCCCTCTATATTCTTACCATATAGCCTCTACCCTTAACTAGCCACCGGCTACATTAGGTCCTTTTATATTCGACTGGTCTCACGGTTTCGTACAGTTATTCTTCTATTTCTATCATTGTGGACGCACGGCGTATTGGTGCCTCCTCTTCTTCGATTGTGCGAGTCCTCTTCGCTTTGAGCCTAACTTTCTCTACTGACAAGCTACGTCACTCGGTCTGTGAAATTTTTCTACTTTGGCTGGTTCAACTACTAATTCAAAGTTATGGAATGCTTCTCAGCTGATACTGTCATTAGGATTCTTTGAATACTCACACAAATTCACGAGTTGTACCTCACAGGTTCATCATACTACACTATACTAGTTTACCCCACCTAATCCTTCCCACGCTCGCTGCTTATTACAATCCATGTTTATCTGAACTCACGAATCACGCTTCACGCATCAGCACCGGCACCGGCTCAGGTACCGTCTCCGGCAATGGGTCATCTGCTGAAGCTCACATAACGGATTTTGTATTTCCTTTCCTACCATTCCTCTCCGCATTCCTTTCCTAGGGCTCTATTACATATGACTCCTGGTTCCAGGCCCGAAGCTCCAATTATTCTAAGTCCTCCATAATTTCATTTCCGTCCCACCCTTCACTTATTATCCTCCGTTCCTCCCCCTCCTACAACTTGCACTCCTTGTGCTTTCATATCTACGGCCATTCTTACCTGGGGGGCTCGACACCTTCTACATGGAGTGTAGCGGCGAAAAATTTATCACAGTCGAGCTGATACTGCCTGTAGTTGGGGTAGCAAGTTTTTCAGGGGATACGTCAACTAGAACTCCCTTAAATTGAGGGGAAGGGTGCTTATATATAGGGCTCTCACATTACCCCCTCCCTATCAACCTTTCCTCTGGAATATTCTGGTTCTATTTCATTACTCTGATTCGCACGCGCAATTATACACGGTTTCTTTCTTTACATGTCACTCTTACATTCATTCTCTTTTATTGGATCTGTTTGACACATCTTTCGAACGCTGGTCATCATATCTAACCAACAATTATTTATTTCTTGAATGCTAACCTCTTTTTCGCTCTTCCTTCTTCTTAAAGTCAAACAGGACTCTGACCCCATCCGATCTTGGAATTTTCTTCCACTCATTCTCTTTCTTCAGTAATGCCTCCAGGAAGCGCCATCTGTCAGCCAGCGGTTACTTTTGACTTCTTTCAAATGGATATGTGCTATCTTATGCCCCTTGTGGGGAACGTCTCGCTCCGCGTACCACTTGAGCAGCTTTTATCCCGATCTTCGTCTTCCTTTCACTCGTCGTCTAGTGTTGGGCAGTTTACTACACCCAAGTTTCGCCAGCGTTTGCCCCTGACATTGATGCTTCAGTTCCTGAAGTTATTTCCTGTTCTAAGTACTCCTGTTGGACCAGAACCAATCTTATTTAGGCCCTGTTTCAAACCCTTTCTATACATTACCATATTAATTTGTTTTCTGCCTATACATTGTGGTTTGCTTAATTGCGATACATTTGCTAACGTCCGCGCCGCAACATCCATTCTTCTTTTTAATAGAGTTAAGTATAAGGCTAAAGCCTTAATTTTGCCTCATCTCAAAAAGTTTATTACTTATTGTTTTTGTTGCTTTTTATTTTATTACTCTGATATTCCTATCAACTTCCTATTATTTGCGTATTTTGTTTTTCAATTTCTGGTCATGGAACATTACAGCCCTCCCCAGGAAGCCTGGCCAACAACTTCCCTTCGTCAAACGATAGTAACGCACCCACGGACCTCCCTTAAAATATACATCTTCCCACCGATTCTGTCTTCTCCCCTTCCCCTCCCCTCACATGGATTGGTACGACCCCCATTGATAACCTACTAGACAAAACCAACGAACACCCACAAAATAAAAAATAATACGTAAGGACATCAAGTATATGTGTATGCATGCACTCAGACCGAACTGGCTACGATCACTTCTCTCAATCTCTCCAAGGTCCCCCACTTCATCATACCCATAATAAACCCCTTCTTTGGGTGGACCTCCCATTTATAACCATCCCACTTAAGTATCCACGGGTTAAACCACAAAAACGTCAGACATAATACAGCCGTCTTTCTCTAGACTCCTCAAAACTGGACTCCTCATACGCAATCCCTTTTATTGCAACTGACCTCTTTTTAATTTCGACTCTACGCCTCAAGCCTGAAAATACCAAGTTATATTGATTGCACAGCCCACTCTTGTCTCGCTTTACAGGCACATTCCGCGTCTTCCCATCCAGCCTTTCTCCCTTTTCTCTATGTACACGTACAGTTCGCATTCACTCTTCTAGTCCAACCTTTACCCTCCGTGTCTCCATTTACTCCGCTATTTATTAGCATCTTCCTGACTTATATAATCGTTGCAGACGTTTATGTGCACTCTTGCTGGCACTTTCTCGCTCCTACATTCCTTAACTAGTTCTCCTGGCTCTACTTGAGCAGTTCCACTCACCCGCATAATTCAATTGAAGCCATCAATTTCCACATCTCCTCAATCATAATACCCCCGAATCTTATACTTCTTTATAATATCCATCGCGTCCTTATCTTTAAAGAACACAATTTACTACTAACTTATTCTCCAGTCAACTCCACATAGTTATCTTCATACTTTATTACTTTCGAATCTTCACGGAGTACGCCGCGACATTTCTCGGGATCT
>JABUQX010129896.1:45000-52500 GCA_015478945.1 Trachelipus rathkii
AATTATTTGAATCACAACAATGTCCATATTTATCCTTTATGATCGGCGTTATAGAGCCCTCAACAAGTCATATGAAATATGATTGTGAGTCATACATACATTCATGATAGGGCTATTATTTTATTCAGTTTTCCGTCCCAAATTTCAAATGATATAAAAGTATCCCATTCAGACCTAACTGATAATTGTGCTTGCTTTAACCGGTACCAGTGAATTCCTAACTTCCAATGTGCTATTTAGTGAATTCTCAATGTGAGACCGATAGGTCTATAATTATTGAAATCGCAACAATTTTAATAATTCCGCTATATTTCCATGATCATTTTCTTCATCTATCTTTATTACGTCTCTTTTTAGTAAACCTTCCTTACTAACCATATTAAAATATTTTTTGTACCTCTACCATTAAAATTTTGGCAAATTTTCTCGTTTTCCCTCAATCTACATTTTTTTAATTCAAACTTAAACTTCGCTCGTGATTTACACATTTTGTCAAATTCCGTACCCTTACGTTTTCTCCCTTTATTTTTCCATTCTTTAAAATGCCAATTTGCTTCATTATAAAGTTCCCTTAATTTTTCATTCCATCCTGGAGTACATTTTTTAACATTTTTAGTGACTACAGAAAACTTTTTACTTGCAGTTTGTAGAACTTTACATATATCTTTATACCAATGTCTTATCTGAATTAAATGTTTATCATTGCCGCAGTTATACTTATTGCAGAAAGCAACCTCCTTTTCTAAAAAAAAAAAATTCATCAAGTAGATATTCAATACTTTCATTCGCTACCGTGGTACAAACGGTAGAGCGACGGAGTCTGTAACGCAGCAGCGCGGGTTCAGTCAGTTCGGATCTTAAGGTAGAGTACCTAGAAGTTCCTAACCCAGATTGGAGCTGGCGGCACTGCCCGTAAGGTGTGAAGAGAACTTATTTTATAAAAAAAAAAAATCACTCGTTCGTGAATTTATTCAATCATTAAAACGTTTATATTGCGGCCTCACGA
Source organism: Trachelipus rathkii (assembly GCA_015478945.1). Classification (NCBI taxonomy): domain Eukaryota; kingdom Metazoa; phylum Arthropoda; class Malacostraca; order Isopoda; family Trachelipodidae; genus Trachelipus; species Trachelipus rathkii. Next base: position 46,007 of record JABUQX010129896.1, read on the forward strand.
TCCTAAAAATTGATTGTTTTTTATTTTTACAGGGCATAGGAAAAAGTCATATAAACTTTGATGATAATATAAAATTGGCACTTCATTAAAATGTTTTTTAAGTTCTTTGAATGCAATACATTATCTAACCCAAACGTCATTGACCCTGCTGTACTTCTTTGGGGCAGTGTATAGGTGAACAGTTTTCAGGTAAACTATTGTCCAACTACATACAAATTATTTCTTTCGATAAATATAATTAATCATGCAAAAATAGATTGAATAGATAGATAGATAGATAGATAGATAGATAGATAGATATTAATGGAGAGACTCAGTTACTATACACACTTGCTCATTATATTAATTATTATTATTATTATTATAATATTATTATTATTATTATTATTATTATTATTATTATTATTATTATTATTATTATTATTATTATTATTATTATTATTATTATTATTATTATTATTATTATTATTGTACCTTTGACACTTTCAGGTTAATGAAAAGATTTTAACCGGAGACTGACAAATATTGCTTAAAGTGGTCTTGGCTATATTTAAGCTACATTTTCAATTTCCGAACTCAGTCCTACTTAAAATTTAAGATGAACACTAATTGTAATGGATTTATTTTCATTTAGTTTTTTTATTATTGTTCTAGACAGTAATCTTCTGACAGTTATACGATTCAAGAGGATTTTTCCACTTTGAAATATTAGGATTCTTCAGTCAGCTGACTCTTATTCAGCATGGTGGACGTCAAGTTCTCGAAATATTCTTTATACAGAATCATTTCAGTGTGTGTGTGTGTGTGTGTGTAGTGAAAGCTGTGTGTGTGTGTGTGTGTGTGTGTGTGTGTGTTACGGTCAAAGTATATTTTTAAGTGGCTATGGTTCTATTGCCTGCTTTCTGGACTGGTTTGTGAATATAGGGGTGGAAGAATAACCAGCGATTGCTGAGTTACGGCGTGGGTTGTAAACCCCAGGCACCTATACATTGTTGCGATTTATCTTTGAGGTAATCAACATTTTTAAATTTTAATTAAACTTTTGGCGTAGATAATATACAACATTCGCAACTAAAATACCAAAAATGCACATTTATCCAAAATAGTACTTGGCAACTCTTATATTACCATTGGGGAATATTATCAGTATTTTTATCTGGAACATATTAGAATTATATTTGAAGTATCACCAGTTCTCATTAATATTTTGCTGTAGAGAATTTTTGCAGTATCACACAAGTAAAACTTATAGTAATAATCAAGATGTTAATAATAAATTATTAAAATACTAATAATGTTATTAATAATAATAATAATAATAATATAATAATGAAAATAATAATAATAATAATAATAATAATAATAATAATAATATTATTATTAATAATAATAATAATAATAATAATAATAATAATAATAATAATAATAATAATAATAATATTAATGTAAATAATAATAATAATAATAATAATAATAATAATAATAATAATAATAATAATAATAATAATAATAATAATAATAATAATAATAATAATAATAATAATAATAATAATAATAATAATAATAATAATAATAATAATAATAATAATAATAAAATCTATATTATTGGCAAATTAAAAAAAAGAACGTTACTGAAGAAACGTCGTAATACAAATGGCAGCTACAAATATTCTGAAATTGGATTGTTTATATTGTTTTTTTGCCTTTAATTTCTAATTTTTTCAAAGTTTCTTCGAGAAGTAGAAAACTTATGTTGTGAGAACTTTAAGCAGAAAAATTATGCTTACGCATCAAAATATAAAATTATTTAAATGTTCTGAGTGTGACTATCAGTGTAATCGGAAAGGAAGCTTAAGATTACACATGCTTACGCATGTTGTTTACCTTGTCGTTGGTGGGGGGGCTCTCTGGGACACTGTTGGGCAGGGTATACTGCCCTGCCCTGCAGTGTCCTAGAGCGAAGAAACAACTAACATCAAGTTGAAAAACCAGACCCTACATTAGGTGGGCTGTCAGGTGGGTGGAATGCTTGCCACAGTTCACTGTATCCATCATCAATATCACTAAATTTCGTACACCTCGAATATTTCGAGAGAAATTGATATAATGGTCTGGAGAAAAACCAGCAACTCCGGTTCTTGGTGCACTGGGGTGGTGTGGTGGCATTTCCGTTTTCCAGAGGCGGATGCTTCTCACCCTTTCCTAGGTTTTCGGATGTGCCTCTTCCGCGCATCTGCCTCTCCCCGAAATCCTTCTCTTTCGTCTCTCGGTGCTAGTCCCCCGAGCAATGAAAGTTCGATTCCCCGTACGTCAAACTGATTGGCTTTTTAAAACAGGACTAGTTCCGACGGGTCGGTGTCTCGGGCGAGGAATCTGAACAGCTCGGGGTGACCGGGTACTCTCGAACGGAATGAGAATTCGGGTGACGCGTGCATGGATGGCGAGTTGTCCCTGCCTTGGAGGGAATCCATGTGGACTCCGCGGAAGATATGGGGTGCCATTCTACGCACTTCAGGCACATGTTCAGGGGCTGGGGGTAAACAAAATCCTAATCCCTTGGGTCTGAGGTTTGGACCCGGATGAGGGATAAATACCCCCCTTTGAGAAAAAAAAAAAAATCGTATATAGGTATAAATAATAATAGCTTAAATTTTATTATAAATTGTTGATTTAGTTGTGAAGCTCTAAATTAATTATTTTATATATTTTTTTTCTCATTGGTATTACTTTTATTTTAATCAGCAGCACAAAGAGTTAAAAAAATGGAGAAAACAAAATTTCAAATTTAATATTAAACAAAAGGTTATTAACAGTGTTTAAATTCAACTGACACTTTGCAACATTGTTTACTTTCTGCAGGCCAAGCCTTTACAATGGTTATGCTCTATTCTAGGGTTTTCCTGCAAACTTATCAGGAAATGTTTAAAATGAGAGGCTGCAGAAGAAACCAGGAATAACTTAAATTAAAACCCTTGAAGACTTCATTATCAGTCTTCCCAGGCTTAGTTTGATATTGTGTCTTTCATTTAGGGTTTATACTCACAATGAGTCTATGGATGCATTTTTTTCTCACGCAAGGCAAAGTTGGAAGAGATTTAAATTCGACCTAAGTTTTGGTTGAATGATTCCCTTTGCACGATATCGAAACAACAATTATTTCTTGAGGACTGTTACATATTGTATTGTGGTCTTTTTCAGTATGCTGAAAATTGCTGTATTTGTCATGTTGCATACCCCATTTCTTTGACAATCTGAACAAAGAAATTAAAATTATATTAATGGCGCAGTATGATTTTTCAATATGAAGATTATTTTTTTTTGATCGATATATATAGATATTAACATATATATATATATATATATATATATATACCTATAACATATATATATAATATATATATATATATATATATATATATATATATATATATATATATATATATATATATATATATATATATACCTACTCTGCTAATATAAATATACTAGTATTAAAGTAAATCAGTATTGTTTGATATATTTATTGTTTGATATATCTACATAGTTGATATTTGGTATAATTATTTAATATATCATTATAATAATTCTTATTTACATATCAGAATATCTTTTGATATATTGATTTAGGTGTACTCAAGCAACATTTGCGTAACAAAAAAACCATAACAGGTACAGAAAATAAATAAAATTTTATTAATCAGGGGACATTTTTATCCATGAAATTAAAAATGCACTGAAAGAATTTAAATTGCTACAAAAATGTTGGAAAACTTGTATGATATTACCGTTTTCTGAAAATACGAAGAATCTCACTGGAGCACCAAAGGTGCCAAATGCTGATTTTGTTGTTCTTTTTTAACTAAAGAGAATGTCCTCAGGTAAACAAGAGAACGATAATGGCAGAGTCGGGGTTCTCCTTACCTGCCGAAGAGAAGAGGGGGACAGAGGATCTGTCACCAAATCGCTCGAACCCCCTAAGAAATAAAAGAAAAATTATTTACTATCAGAGCAGAATTAAAACTGCCAGCAGCTCTTCCTCTCACTAAAGCAGAAATGGAAGGTTGATGAGACTGCACCGAAAAAGTTTGTTGAGAAGAGCGTACTTTGCGGGATGAATTATATACTAATATTTAGGTGTTATTGTAAATGTTCACTGCAATGTTTATTTTTTGCTAGTGGAAGCTGTGGTACTGATTCTAAATTCACAAATGATACTTCTTTTCCTGTAAGCTGTTATAATTTTTAGTTACATGCATGATGCTTTCGGGAGGCTGGCCATTGATTTAATTAAACATCTTTATATTTTCAAAGACTAAACCTAAAAGTTTGCAGAAAAAAAAATGGAAAAAATAATCCCCTATAAATGATTCTCTTTTCCCTCGTTCCCTCTCAAAACCTCCTTTCTCCATTTCATTCTGTATTCATATAGCAGCAATCTGTTTTTATTATTATTATTTAATTATTATTATTATTATTATTATTATTATTATTATTATTATTATTATTATTATTATTATTATAGCTATTGTTTATTATTATTATTATTTTGTGTGTGTATTATTATTAAACAGAAAGTTCAATGACATGTGCTGTTTCATCCATTCATCAACTTAAGAACTATTTTGCCTACTACACTCTCCTCTATTGCCTTCACTTTGCTGTTTATTTTTGGAAATTGACAGGTGCGCTAGAATTAAAGGAAGTTACCAGAGTCTTTGTTGACTAAAAGTCTCTGTTTCTAAGGGTGCAACCAAACTTTGATGCAACTCACTAATGGAATCTTTATAATATAGATGTTCTTCCTTGAGAGTCTGACTTACCAAGTGGGCTTTGCAAGGAGATTTCACTTTATTAGTCTCAGGGTTTGAAAACCTGGTGTTTATCTGAGCATTCACTTGCATGAAGTTTGACTCATATATTAGAATCTTGTTAATTATTATTCCTTGGTCATACGTAATGGATACCTGGGTAAAGGAACTTTCTCTCCTTGAGTCTGACACACCTAATAACCTATGTAAAAGAGATGGAATCTTTGTAAAGCCACATCTCTCCTTTCTCTTATGTCTGACTCATTTTAATGGAATCTTTGTTAAAGAAGATCTCCAAATTTGAGTTTTGAAGTACATTCTCTTTAGTAGTATGTTTAAAGAAGTTTGCTTGAGTCTGATTCACAAATACAATTTATAAGGCCTCTCTCTGTGAGTGTGAAACCTCACCTGATGTAACCTATAAGACATTTCCTTTCAAACAGTCTGTGACTCACCAAATCGAAACTTTCTAGAAAAGGTCCCCTTCACAGAGTGTCAAACTCACTTAATGAAATCTTTATTAAAGAGATCTTCCTTGAGTTTCTGACTTACCTAATGGAACCTATGTAAAGGGGATCTCCTTCTCGAGAGTCCTGACTCACCTAATTGAATTTTTCTTAAAACGGTCTCCCCTCTTTGAGTTTCCGACTCACCTATTACTGTAAATATTATCTCGCTTGTGAAAGAAATTTTCTTCACTGAGTGCCTGACTCACCCTAATGGAATCTGGCCAAGTGGTCTCCTTCCTTAATTGTTCTTACAAATTCCGACCGGAACGCGTATTCATTCACGACGAAATCTTTTACATGGCTTCTTATACGCAGGAACAATCTTTAAATAAATAAAAATATTTTTTTTTTTATTACAGAGATGGTGGTAAAACATACACGTCCTTAGATCCTGGCCTAGTGACAATCTTGCTTGCATCAGTATTCACAAATGAGTTAGGAAGTTTTACCAATCGAATGGTTATGTGACAACATTCTTTACATACTTGTGCCGATATATATATATATATATATATATATATATATATATATATATATATATATATACATATATATATATATATATATATTATCATCTGCCTCCTTTCCCCCAGATTAGGAATGAGTGCGTAACGCCTACACCGGAATGCGTAGAACTTGTCGCAGTCAGAAAAAGGATTGTCACTCTAGGAGCTTCAAGGGACTGCGATGGACCCTCACTGTGGTATCTCCTCAATGTGGGGTTCACAAATGTCCTGGATCCTTTCCTGTTGTTCTGCTTTTTTTCACCTCAGCCAAGCTCACATTCCTCTCCTTCAGGTTTCTGACTCATTCCACTTTTCTTCAGTCTCCCAGTCGATAGATTCCCAGCACACACACCACTATGTCCACTTAATCAACCAACTAGCCATTCTTTCCATATGACCAAACCATCTCAATGTGCTCTCGTTTATTCTCTCATTTATGCCCTTCTTCACCACACAACCCCCTAATGCGTTCATTCCTCACTTTATCATGTATTCTTCTCTCTCACACATAACGCCATAAGATGTTAAAATGCCTACTAAATTTTTGTGTCTTACATCTATACTGAGGTAGCTCTGTGAGAGGCGTGCTCATATACATGGGTCCTATGTATTTATCGTCAACAGTCCCAGCACCATTACCATACATATATTTATATATATATATATATATA
>JABUQX010129897.1:0-17500 GCA_015478945.1 Trachelipus rathkii
CCGAGAGACGGAGAGGGAGAATACATCTATAATCATTATCACATATACTAATTGTTTAAGTTATAATTTCTAAATTTAAAGTCCTTCTACTTATACTGTTAAACTCTTGCAATTTTTCTTCCAAATTTTTCAAAGATAATATTTTCAAATATAATTCAACAAAAGATAGTAAAAAAATTAGTTATTCATATTATTATAAAAAGTTAAATCGAATAACTGTAACTCTCTTACTTTTAATTTATAATTATATTTTTTTTCTAATTAGCTTATCTGCTTTTTTTATATTTTAAACTACCTTTTTTAAGTAAAAGTTATCCACGCTACATTTTTTTATCTACTTTCTTATGATATAAAGTATAAGAGCTAGCTCTTTCTCAAATATATATTTCTAATCATTATTTGTATGTCAAGTTTAAAAAGCATACTTAATTAAGAGTATAGTTCTTAATTTATATGAAAGATCTTCATTATATATCTTTATCTTTTTTTTAATTCAACGATTCTCTATATGATAACGTTTATTAAGCTTTTTTTTATATCTTTTTGCTTTTTAGCTAATGCTAAAGTCTTACTTTTTTTTATATTTCTATCATTTTATAGATTGAAAGTATGATTAGCTTGCATCATTAAGTTAACCCTATTAATGTTAACAGAATACGTTGATAAAGAGTCATATACAATGTATTGTATGATTATAAGAGAATGAAATATGAAAAATTAACGTATATGGTAAAATTTAATTTGAAAATATATAACACAGTTTTCACAATCAATTGAAAGAGTAAATGAAATATTATAATTAGAATAAAATAAATAAATTAATATCAAGTTAGACGAGAATGAAAGCAAAACTAATATCTAGACACACATCTAAATAATTTAATCGGTGAATTATGTTTCATAAAAACAGCTAAGTAACTAAGCCTAAAATGGGATGCTAAGATCACTTTTACTTTGGTAGAGAATTTCATCGATGCGGTTAAATAAACTTCCTGATATTTATGGGTAACATAAGTTCTTTTTTTTTCTGTTACTATATGTAAGATAATTTTGAGACATTTGTTTTAGACGCCACCACCCCATGCCCAAGTACAACACACCCCACCATAAACTATGTTAATATAATTTTTGCACACAGTGCAAGACTATCTTTCCTCATACACTCATTTCCCTGAAGAGATGAGTTAGATCTAAGCATGACTCAATTATGACAAAAAAAAAGAGTAGTAATATTCATGAGTAGAATAGAAGTGGTTCACTCTTTCAATATGTGATTCACGCTAATTGTTTTTTCATTCCAAAAATATGTAAATCTAACCACTATATCACAAATAATTGCTGAGCATAAGAATTACATAATATTTATTTTTGAAATGATGATAGGTATGAATAGAAAGTTATTAATCGTTTCATAATAATATATATATATATATTATATAATAAATATATATATATATATATATTATATATATATATATTATTAATATATATAATATTAATATATTATATTATAAAATAATAATATTAATATAATAATATATATATATATTATTAATATTATATATATAATATTATATATATATATATTAGATATATATAGATTATAATTTAATATATAAATATTATATATATATTATATATTATTATATATATATATATATATATATATTAATTATAGTATATTATATATATATATATATATAATATATATAGTATTAATATATTATTATTGAGAGGGACTGTCAATATACCCCCTTAAGTTTAAGTATTCTATGATATTAACGTCAACGTAATTTCATCCAATTTAGGAGTCTAGGGTTTAAGTGGAGCATTGTTATGATATAATATATACCATATATTAATAGATTTATACCAGTGTTGCATAATTCGGGTTCTAGAGAGTTCAAGATTAAGTATGTAAGAAATCTTAGTTATAAAATATTAAAATACAGTTTAACTATTTTTGACAAAATATCAATTAACTTTATTATTTAAACCCTGAAACATATGCTGATGATCACTAAAATCAAGGAACACCTAAACCCATATTGAGTATAGACGATTGCGATAATACCTAGACCTACACCAGTGGGATCTATGTTGCTCGTTAAAAACGTTAGACCTTAACCTGACCAATTGGAGATTGACGCTCGCCAAATTATTATATATATAAATATTAATTAATAATATTACTATAATATATATATATTAATTATATATACTTAATATTATTATTAGAAGATAATGTATGTGAAAAAGTCTACTATTAGCCCGTCAAATTATCATATTGTACCTGACTATATACTACCTTATTTAATAATATTTGAGATCAGAATCTATATACATATATATATAGTATATATATATATTATACCTATATCAGCCTTATCCGTCAAAACACCTCATTTGTATAGTATATTATAAATATTATTATCTGGCCGTATACATATATATATATTCATACCGCATATATACATATCATATAATGTTCCCATACACTTATATACAATTAGACACCTAATATATATATATTATAATACTCACATTATTTTCATTCCACCCTTGTAACTGATTGTGTGTCAATGAAAAGGATGCGGATATGAAATATATATATTATGATACTAATGATATATATATTTAATATTAATATAAATATATATATAATATTATATACTATATTAATACTATTAATATATATATATTAATATATATAATGTATATATAATATAAATTAATATATATATATATAATATATAATATATATAGTAATATATATATATATATTAATATATATTATTATAATTTCTAGCTAATAGTTACTTCTATATATTATTCATCTTTTTATATTTATTTATTGTAATGAGAAATAATAAAAAGTATCATACTAGCTGATTTGAGGTTATTAATAAAATATTTATATATAAAAAGTATATATTTATATTTATTAAATAAATTATAATTTATAATATTTAATTAAGAAATAGTACTGTCTATATATGAGGAGATAGCACTAATAGAACAGTTGAGAGTTGTTACAAAGAAATAATTATAAATGAGAGTTAAATAGAGTAATATATTTCCTATAAAGTATATTTATAAATATTAAAATATTTTTACATAAATATTAATAATTTATTTTATCCTAGTAGTTTCATCATAAGAGCTCAACTATAAAATGGGAGATGATACATCAGAATTTCCGCTGAGTAGATTAGTTAACTATAAAATTGGATAGATGAATACCAGACTATAAAATATATTTATAAATTACAACGAACATCCAAATTTCAAGAATCTAAAATATTTAATGGTTATTCATAAAAAAGAAAGTTTTATAGTGAATATGGAAATATTAAGATTGAAGAACTCACAAGAAAGGACATTATTAACTTATACAACTTTCAATATAACAGTCTAGGGAATATCTTACAAAACACTTATGAATATGAGATAGCCAAATGAATTATTATGATATCAAAACTAGTTTTATATACCTGAAAAAAAAGTTAAAACTTGCAATAATAATTGTAATAATAACACATATTTATTTGAAAAGAAACTTTGTAAATAATGTTTTGAAACAATGCAACTTTATAATCTTTTAAAAGTATAATATATAGTAATAATAAATAATAATAACAAACAAATCTTTTTCACAAAACATGTTTATGGGATTATGTGATATAGTGGATAAAGAGACCGTAAATAGAAAGAATATTTTTCAATAAAATATCAATGTTATTATGGCATTTATAGACACCTTATAAATTTAACGTATATAATATTATATCATATTAATATATATTATAATTATTAAAAAAATCTACCTCTCTAGTGGTTGATATAACATATGTTATAAGAGAATATATATATATATATATATATATATATATACGGTATAATAATATATAAATTATAATCTAATTATATTAATATATATATATATATATTATTATATTAATATAATTATATAGTATATATATAATAATAATATATAATTATATATATATATATATAATATAATAATATATATATATATATATTATATATATTAATACCATATATATATTAATAATCATATATAGTTAATATATATATATAATATTATTAATAATATATAAATATATATATATATAATATATATTTATATATAATATAGGTATTTATATATATATATATCATATATAGTATATATCGATATATTAATATATATATATTTATATATATATATTAAAGTATATATAATATATATATATACCTATAATCATATCATCTAATAGTATATAATATGTATATGTACGTAATTATATATACTATTAATATCAATGTTATAATAATTATATATACTATTTTTAATATTATAATATAGTATTATTAATATATATATTATTATATATATTAATTAATATAAATATATATATATATATATATATATAATATATATATATTATATATAATTAATATTAATTATAGTATATATATATATATATGATTATATAATAATATAATAATATATCTATATATATAATATAATATATATATAATATATATTATTATAATATATATATATATATATATATTATATATTATATATTATTATATATATATATATAATATATATTAATATAAATATAATATATTTAATAGTATAATATATAAATATAATATAATTAATATATATATATAATAATATATATATATATATATATATATATATATATATATATATATATCTATATCCACCCTATGGTTTTACGACCATCACCGACGAGCAAACCTGCCACTGTGAATCGTCATCAGTGTCAGGGCTCATCCCCTGGGCACACAGTACACAAATCATGTCCCCCAGCAAAAAGCCACGACTATTTACTCCTAATTATGGACCGATATCTATCTCGCTCTGCTAAATTAACATTTCTTCTTTCATATGACACTCTTTTACTGACTTAAACCTTTTTAGAAAGCATTAAAAACCAAAAAAAAACACAACCATAAAACCGAAGAAGAAAAACAACCAAACAGGCAAAAAACCCCAAACCAATTTTTAATTAAAAAAAAGAAGTGGGCACGTGTTAATAATTTTTACAAATCCTACTAATTAATAGTTTATTACAAATGTGGTAAGTTGAAGTGAAAAAAGACAAGTTAAAGCAAAGGCCCCTTAATAAAGAAAAGACTTTAAATAAAAATAGGTCCAGACCTGGTTTACAGCTATAGTCTACTCACTCTACTAATAAGCAGTTCTCATCGGCAAAAATAATCAGCTTTATTAGCAAACCATGCCGAAGAAGCTGAATGAAACGTGAAATAATTAAGAAACAGTTTATGAGAAAAAAAGTTTGAATGGGGTGAAAAATAAAATCATTGAAATTATGTTACATTTTTTATTTATTTTTTTTTTACTATATCTTTTTACTTCTAATTCTATTTTTTGTAGTAGAGGAAAAATAAATATTGGTGTAATAAATTAAATAAATTAATAAATAAATAAATTTAAATAAATAAATTAAGGAAAATGAAGGAAATTGATATGCGTTTTCAAAGTACTTAGTATCAACTAAAAAATATTAAATAAAAAATATTTTCCATTCAAATTTTGAATGTGATGTTAGCATTCTAATAGAAAAAATAAATATAATACTATATTTACAGAAAAAAGAAACAGAAATAATATATATTCATATCTAACAATAGTCAAAAAATTGTAAATAAATAAATTTATTATATAAAAAATACAGAAACGAATTAATTGCATTCACTTCAAACACTACCATAAAACTTGAACATCAGATATATTCCTATGACTACTTTTTATGATAAGCTCAAATACTTTCCTCCTTTGAGAAGGCTCTGGCCCTAGGCTTGACCGTGTGCTTAACCTATTAAAACATATCTTATCTTTTAAGAGGGACTAGCCCCAAACGTCGACGGGAAAAATGGGTCAGAGCCGGAAAAAAGGGTGGAGCAGGCAAATGGTCGGGACCCCAAACATCAAAATAATTCCTGTGTAGCATAGAGTTAGCAATAGGGTTAAGTTCAGGGTAGAGTCATGTTACGTAGTTTAGGTTACGTTTCGATTACGAATTAGATTAGGTTAGGCTCTGATTTTTTAAGGGTTAGGTTAGGTTTAGGTTAGGTTACCGTTATGTTAGGTAGTTTAAAGGTAGGTTTAGACGTTAGGTTTAGGTTAGGTTAGGTTCGGTTAGGTTAGCGTTCGGTTAGTTAGGTTAGGTTAGGGTTAGGTTGGTTAGGTTGGTTAGGTTAGGTTAGGTTAGTTAGGTTAGGAGTTTTGTTGGATTCCGTTAGAAGAAAATTCAAATAACCAGATTTATTGAGTTTTGTTTAAATTTGAATGCTAACAAATTTTAGCTGAAGATTAGATGATAAGTTCCGGCTTTTTAAAAAAGTCTTAGGTACTCTGTGCGACTGTTTGACAATTGACCTGATTATTTCTCATTGTTATATATTTTTTTTGTGTGGGTATCGGATAGACCTCTGGTCTCTTTCTTGAGACGCATGCTTCTTTTTTTTAATACTAAAAGACCCAACATTTATAGTTTTAATTTATTATCAATATTCACTATATATATATATATATATATATACTATATATATAATATATATATATCATATATTATATAATTTGTGTATATGTATACATATATAGTATATATATAATATATATATTTATATTATATAAATATATATAAATATATACTATGGTATGATATCTAGAACGTTGGTTACGCACCTAACGAAAACTTACACCTACAAGTCAAAAAAAATTCCATCATTTGGAAAAAAAAAATTTAAAAATATAATAGAAAAAAGTAAATATAATTGATATATTATATTTTTTTCAACCTTCACACTAAGCGAAAACAAAACTTGTATTAGTATGGTATCTAGGATCCGTAATTTCAATTTGGCTTATGTATTAGTAAAGTTTGTAAATTCATAATTATGAAGATGTAGGTGACCATACAGAATAGTTTTGTTCAGCCGGATATTTTAATAGCATTTTTACAAAAGTTAATACCTTGTTTTAAATTGAGACAAGTTTGTGAAGATATTTAATGAAAATAAATGTAGAAGTATTCAAGATAAAGGAAAAAATTCTTCTTTCAGTGTTTCGCAAGAGAATTGCATTAAAATTCTACACGATATTGCCATCAAATCTTCATCTACATGGCTGGAAAGAGCATCAAACAATGTTACTTTTTTTTTGTTTTTGTTACGAACGAACGGATGAGATCACCTATTGGTTGTTATTAACTAAAGTCAAACATGTGTAGACTGGTTAAGAGTTCCCGAAAGGCCAGGGCATGGGTAACTAAAAGACTATAACAGGTAGTTTAAAATAAATATCATTATTTATATATATATATTTTTACCCCGGAAAGTTAAAACAAAATAAAAAAAATAACACTTTTTAAAAAATTAAAATTGCTTAAAAAAATTGTATGAAAAATTTTGCCGTTTTGTTGATAATCAAAGATGCGGCTTACTCCGAGTGAGACGGAAAGTTTTGCCAAATGGTTTGAATTTGTTTTTTTTTTTACACTAACGGCATTACCCTCGGGGGTAAAATCAAGACGATTGATAGAGTCGGCGTTCTCTCAGCCGTACCCGGGGAAGGACGGGGGGGGACTTCGTCCCCCCTTCTGTCCCTCGTCGGGCTCGAGAACCTCCTAAAAAGGATATAAAAAGAAAAAATAATATTTTTCTTCCTTTTGCCGTAAATACAAGCGGTTTTGGCAACTTTTCTCGTCGAGGACCAATGCAGCCTTTCAAGGTCAATTTCTAGCAGTGCAAGCTGAAGATGCTTTACTAATATAATAAGGAGATATTAATTAAAATATTTAGAATTAAAATCAATTTTTTTAAGTTTGCTTCGATGAAATTGCTTGCTAAAACCAAAAATGTTATTTATTTTCCTGTATGTTATCAGTTTTCGAGTTACTTCCTGAACCTTTTCTGATGCTGGCCACAACATATGTTAGAGCGATTTAGTTTTGGTCGAGAGATTTGCCTTTTAGAACTGCATGCCATTTAATAAGATAATTTTACCTTCCCCTTTACACTTGGTATTACTTTCAACTAAAGGAAATACACTTAGGGTAAACCACAAATCTAAGGATGGCCGCAGGAGTCGGGTCTTCGCCTCACGGTGGACGACGGGGGGGACTTCGTCCCCCCCCTCTGCCCCCCAGTTGCGGGCTCGAGCCCCTAAATGGGGAAAATAAGTTTTTTTATAAATATTTCCGAACGAATAAATGAAAATAAAAAAAACAAATAATAATCAGTGTTTTCACCTTATTTTCCGCTGGATTCAAATATATAGTTTGTTTTACTGTAGGTTGCTGCCGTTATCATAGTTACAGCTGTCAGCTTTTGAGACACTGACCATATATATATATATATATATATATATAATATATATATATAAATTATTATATATATACTATATATATATATATATAACTAATATAATATATATATATTATATATATATAGTTATAAATAATAATATTATATATTTTAATAATAATAACAATTTGATTAAATTAAATTATTATTATAAAATTAAAATATATAAATATATATATACATATATATATATAATCAGTGAAGCTCATTTTTTCAGAAATATTAATTCTTCTTTTTTCCGTGTTTTATTTTAAAAAAAAAAATTTAACCAAAGAAAATCCATTCTCTTTGTGGAAATCTTAACTTTCTCGTTTGTGCGACATCAGTTAGGACTTCAACCTAAATATATATATATATATTATATATATATATATACTATATATAATATATATATATCATATATATATATATAGTATATATATATATATATATCATATTATATATATAAATTATATAGTATATTATATATTACTATAGTATAATATAATATTATATATAGGTTTATTTATGATTTCGCCAACCACAATAAAAAAGAGTAGATGTAAGTTGGTATTGCGTAATCTATTATGCAGCAAGAACTGCCATTCAAACCTCTTTTTTTTCTATTTTAAAATTCCAATTTAATTTATTTTTATATTATCTTTTTTTCCGTGAAGTTTAAAAAGTATAAAATTTAAATTTTACAATTTTAAAACCAATTTAAAATATAAAGAATTTAATGTAATGAAATTATTTCCTAATAGTCGTAATATCAGTGTTGTTTGTAATAATGTTTCAAAAATTGAAATTATAAATGAAAATAAATTAACACTATTGCTTGCTATTAGTTTCAATGTTTTTGTAGTCGAGTTTCCTTTATCTTTGTCCACAAAAAATTTTTTTTTTAGAAGAGCCACAATCCAATTCATAAACTAACAACAGCTACGGGAAAAGGAATACTGTGCTGAATGCTTTGAGTGGTGGTAACAGATGTAAAAAAAAAAAAAATAAAAAAAAAAAATAAAAAAATAAAAAAAAAAAAAAAAAAAAAAAAACTAGCAATGCTACAGGGGAAAAGGAATACATTTTTGGGACTCAGAGTGTCTAAGCTGACATCATGTACTCGAGAACGGCAGCACCTACAGTAAATACAACTACATATTGCTGAATCAGCAAAAAAGAGCTTTTAAATTTTTTTTTTTTTTTTTGCGTTACGGAAAAATTTTAGAAATTTCTTTTTTTTTCCCATTAGGGGGCTCGAGCCGGCGGGGGGGACAGAGGGGGATACGAAGTCCCCCCGTCGTCCACCGGAGGCCGAGTATCACGCCTCCAGCCATCTTTGCGGTTTACCCAATGGTATTCCTTTAGTTAAAAAAAAAAAATATATTTACTTTAACTATTATTTTACTTTAAAAAATAATAAAAAAAAATATAAAATAAAAAAAAGATCAAAAATACAAAAAATGAAATTGAAAATACGTTTTCAAATTTAAATTCTTCTAAAGTTGATTTTTAATTCTTCTAAAAATAAATAATTATTTCTTTTGAATACTTTTTTTTTTCCCAAATATTTTGAAATTGAAAAATCAAATAATGATGAAATAACAACCAAAGAGAGTAAAATACAAGATTAATAAGATAAGAGGCATTCAGATTTATTCGTTTTTCCGTCGTAGGCTGAGCATTGCCTGGCTACTTTAATTAAAATTTAGATGGTAGAAATGTCGTCACTTGCTTACAGAAAAAAATGGCTCGTAATGCGTATTTCCGAGAATATAAAAATAAAATATAAAACTAAATAAATATAAGATAAAAGAGGATTCTATGAATTTTCCGCAGATTCCAATTATGCTATTTATTTTGCTGTAAGTGCTACCGTTCAAAAGTTACATAATAACAGCTTAAAGAAATTATACATTTTTTGATTCTCGTCGTAATTTAGCATTGAAAATGGAAAAAAATAAAACATTCATTGAATTATTGTTATAAATTTTATAATATGAGTAGAATGGCCTAATTTAGAAACCTTGTTATACGTACTCGTTTAAAATCAAATAAACTTTCTATTAAATTTTGTTTTCTTTGTTTTTAACTAAAGAAATTACCCACAAAGAGTATAGCGGACCGATGGAGCAGGAGCTCGAGGTCTCTCGGCCTTCCAGGGGGAACAACGGGGTAGGACTAATTCCTCCGGGAGAGGTCTAAGGACCCCGCTCTTTGGTATTTGGGTGTCGCGGGGGTTCCCTCGCCCCTCCCCTACGGGGTAATGGAAAAGTCCCCACCTGTGTTCCCGTCGCCTCGAGCCCCCTACATTGCCGTGTAATACTTTAAAATAAATCCTATATATATATAATATATTGATATATATATATATATAAATATATATATATTATAATATATATATATATTATAATATTAATATATATAACTATGTCACCCGCCGGCACGAGCTATTTCATAGATATCACATTTTTGTTTTATTTTATTTTTTTTATTTTTTTTTATTTTTATTTTTAAACATTTTCACGACCTAAATTTGGCCAGGATTCCAACAATGTTATTCCTTTTCCCTGTAGCATTATTGTATTATTAATTATTATTATTATTAAATATTATTATTATTATGTATTATATTATTACTTATTATTATCTTATTATTTTATTATTATTTATTATTAATTAATTATTATTATTATGATAAAACAATATCGAACAAGCAGTAAAAAGAAAATCTAAAAATGTTTTAAATAAATGCAATATAATATAAATTAAATAAGCGCTAAGCCTCAAAAACCTTAATATATGATCTTTTCTTCGTGTACTAAATCTTTTCCTTTTCCGCGAACCATAAATGCTTGCGAGATTTTTTAAACATATTTTCTTCTGTTTACAATATTTATCGACTCAGTAATGACCAAACTTACAAAAAATTCGCGGTTTGGAAATCAACAAAGAACCTATCATATAATATATAAATATATATATTTATAATAATATATATATATTAATTATATATATAGTATATATATATATTATATAGTATATAACGTTAATATATATAATACACTCAATTAGTACTATGGAACTTTCCTTTAACAAAGGGATGTTAACGAATATATCGAACGAGAGATGTAATCGATTTTTTTCGAATATTTCAAGGCAATAGAGCGTGAGGGTTGCCAAACAGTTTCTGTTTTTTTTTTTAAACAAAGGAATATTTCCAAGATTTCCTTTTTTCAAAGAGCCAGGGTCCCCTCGGCCTCAGCGGGGACGAACGGGGGACTTCGTCCCCCCCTCTGTCCACCCGTCGGCTCGCATCTCTTTAAAAAAAACATAAAAAAAAAATTAAAAACAAAATTGAAAATATACAAAAGTAAAAAATATTAAAAAAGCGAACATGTGGCACTTCTTCTCCTTCTTCTCATTATTATTAGTTAACACGTCACAGTACATGGTTAGACGATTTAGTGTTCAGCGATGATATTTTGATATCTGTATTTTTATGTAACATCTTTTTAAAGGGAAAGTGACTATATATATATATTATATATCATATATTTATTATAATATATATATATTATATATATATTATATATATATATATATATAATAATTATATATATTATATATATATAATATATACAAGGAACCTTAAGTACCACATCGCAAAATAATTTAGTATTTGGATAGGTTGCGTAATTTGATTTTTTTCTATTTTAGCGTAAGAAAATTAAAATTTGATTTGCTCTGAGAAGGAATAAATTTTTTTAGTTTTTTTGAGCTTCAAAATGGAGTTGTTTTTAAGGTTTAAAACGGTCAATTCAATTAGAAGGAGGCCCACGTACAGTATCTGTTATTGTGTTCGACAATGAGTGTTGAATAGTATAATATATATATAAATTTATAATATATATATATATATATAAAATATATATATATAAATATATATCTTATATATATACTATTTATAATAATACTATATATGATATATATAACTAAATATATAAATATACTATATAATATTTAATGCTGACAGTATGTACCTAGAGAACGGCAGCTCACCTACAGTAAAAACAAATTATATATTGAATCAGCGGAAAATTTAAGGATGGGTTTCTAAGCTTTTTTTTTTTTGCTGCTTCACAACTCGATAGCATTTAAAAAAAAAAATTATTTTCTTACCAATTGAGGGGCTCAATCAGACGGGGACAGAGGGGGAGAAGTCCCCCGTCGTCTAACCGGGAGGCCGAGAGACCCCGACTCCTCGTATCAATGCGGTCTACCCTTGGTTTCCTTTAGCTTAAAGTAATACAAAAGGTAAAGGGAAGTAAAAGTATTTTTTTTTAACTAAAGGAATACCATAGGGTTAAACCGCAAATATTAGCAAATGAGAAAAAACTCGGCCTCCCGGTGGAGGACGGGGGGGACTTCGTCCCTCCCTCTGTCCCCGTCGGCTCGAGCTCCCCTAAATTAGGGGAAATACTTTTTTTTTTTTTATAATTTTCGACGAATAAACAAAATAATGAAATGAATAAAATAGCTCTTCATTGAAATTTTCCTGCTCATCTAGTATATCTAATATATAAATAACAATAATGACATTAATAATAGTAACTATATATAATAATATAGATATTATTATATAAAATATATATATATATCTATAATAATTATATCATATATATATATTTAAGATCTATATAATATAATAATTATATATATATACTAATATATATATATACAATGACGTCTCTGCAAACTTTATGTGCATGATATTAATTTAAAATAAAATTTACAAATCATTCTCATCAACTTAAATTGAAAGGGAGAAAAAAATATATATTTTCTTTTTACCTTATGTTGTCTTATTTACGTTATCTTTCAAAATTCAAATAAAGTTTCTCTTTTTTTGATTTCGTAAATTCATAGAATCTTAAAATGCATTCCCCAAGTTTACCAACTTTACGAAGCTTTAAATTATTGCGGGATTGTTGGTTTACTAAGGTCCTATATACATATTATATATATATATATATATATATATATATAATATATATAATATATAATAATAATACTATATAAATATATATAATATATATATATATATATATAATATATAATATATATATTATATAGTGGTAAGTAATTTAAATAAAATATTTCATTTGCAAAAAATGTTTAGCAATGTTTGACTTCTGAGGTCAAGAACGTCACTGATATAATATATAATATATATTATATAATATATATATATAGTATATATATAATATATATAATTATTATATATATATAATATAATAATATATATATATATATGGATCATGGCTATTTCTTGTGAGTGAGTTTTATCATTTGGTGCATGGATCGAACACACCATTATCTATTTGATTATAAAAGTCCAAAATAAAACTGTATTTGATGTCAAATAAAAACTGATTGTCACAGACAATCTTCACATCTTTAAAATTAAAAAAACAAAAGAACGTTTAAATCTATGTAACCTAACATAACAACTTTTTTTTTTTTTTTTTTTGACAAAAAGTTCACACCTCACGGGCCATAGCCCATTCAAGGAGGGGAACTTCTCTAGGTAATTTCACCTAGATCCGCACTTAACCTTACGTATATAAACAAGCTTTTATTAGTGTAATATTTATTTCACTTTCATTATTTCAATAAGACCAACATCAGAACACCTAAACATGCTGTAGATAAAGTTATACTAAATAGTAGAGAAAAAAAAGTTCAACCTTTTCCGCTATGTGCGCTGTTGTATCATTTTTTTCCGATAACGTAAATTGAAAAAAACAATTACTATTGTTGCCATTAGTCACAGATAAATGACAACCGTAATATAAATAATATATATAATTAGTATATATAATAATATATATATATATATATATATATATATCTATATTATATATCTTATATATATATTATATATATATATATATACTATATATATATTCTAGTATTAATATATATATTTATATATATATATATATATATATAATTATATATTATATATATATAAATATATATATATATATATAGCTATTATATATATAATAGTCTATATCGTTATATATATATATATATATATATAAATATATATATATTAATAAGTAAAGTTGAGATCTATTCGTCTGAGCTTTGATAATTCGATATATCGAACTATATCGATATATATAGAGTATTGGATATATCGAAATAATTTGATGAATATATTAATATATATATATATATATATATATATATATATATTTATATATTTATATATATATACCGATATTATATATATTATATTATATATCTATTATATAAGTATATATAGTAATCTGTGTCTACAATAACTTTATCCCCTATCAACCCTAAGACTTAATAGCCCAAAGTTCCCTAACCTAATGGATTATCTCAGCCCCTAAAGTTCACGCCTAACTTAATCATTATGTTAGAGCCCACAATGTATGCCGTAACCTAATGGATTAGGTAAGCCCCGGCCCAAGGACACCGCCATAACCTAATGGATTATGTAATCATATATATTATATATTATATATATATTTATATAAATATATAATATAATAATATATATATATAATTATATAATATAATATAATAGTAACTATAATTTCATGAAAGCATATTCAATGAACGACATTTGTTACTATTACAGTTAGAATTGAAATTTTTCGGGATTTAATTGTAGAAACACTCGCAATTACATTTTTCGCAAATCTTTAGTTGTAAAATCAATTTAAAATCCTATAAAAACGCTAGTGAAATCGAATCTCATTACAGTATCGTCAAACAAGTCGTATAAATCATCTTTAACCTACGGAAAAGAAATTCACAACTACACATAGAGATTCATGGAACAGGAGCTGGAATCAACGATGGACGTCTATTGATTGAATAGCTAACTACGGTATCTGAATGGGTTGACGATATCGATATATCGAATTTTTGATATTTTTTTTTTTTTTTTTTTGATTATTTTCGCTCTCACAAAAAATTTTGAAAATACCATATATATACTATATATATATATATATATAATATATATATATATATATATATATATATAATATATGTGTATAATGTATATAAAATATATATATATATAATCTATATATTATTATATATATATATATATATATATATATATATATATATATACAGAGATTTTCATTTAAACAGGGTTAATAAGATGTGTGAAAACTTTTATGTAAAACCTGATTATTTATAATGATTCCAATTTGTACCTTGAAATTTAACCATTAAAGCCAAATAGACTTCTTTATTACTCTTATTTTTCAAAATTTAGACTCGTTCATATAAGAGTCATTCATTTAATTATCTATTAATTTAAAGTTAAAAAACCTTGTGAGATTGGTTTCTTACAATATGAATAGATAATAATTATTTTTAATGTGTTTAAATTGAATAATGAATATAACTGGTTTAGTTAGGAATATTTTTTTTTCATTTTCTTTTGTTAAAAAAATGTTTTCAGATATATATACTTTTTCAATTTATAGTTTTCTAAATTAGAAATTGTATCATATAAATATATGTATATAATAGTAAAAACCCTTTATGTATTTTCACCAATCTATGTATATCTATACTGTATATATATAGTATAATATATATACTATTATATATATATATATATATATAATATATACTATATATTTATAAATGGTAAAGAACTCCCTATGTATTTATCACCATGCTGGGATGCGATCCTGGACCCTGATGAGCGTGCATGTGTTTTGACCACTACGCCAGCGATGAGCCTAAAGAAGAACCCGACATATCTTCTTATGGGAATGAATGATCATGCACCAGTATTGATCAGCAATATGCCAAGCTCTTCCCCGCTTCCACTCGGGCGTAGGGTCAAACAGGGACCGCGCATGGTGAAGAATACTAGGAACCGGGAATTACACAAAAATTGCAAACCCGCAATCAGATTTTGTAATAGTAAAAACCCCTAATGTATTTTCACCATGCGGGGAATTTGATACTGGACCTAAGCACGATGAGCGTGTGCACGTGTTTGACCACTACACTTAGCCACATGAGGGCCTTTAACGAAGAACCCGATCATACTTTCCTCATGTGAATGAATGAACTTCATTCACCAGTGAATTGATCAGCATATCGCCAAGCTCCTCCTACTCACACTCGGGCGTAGGGTCAAACAGGGTACCGCGCATGGTGAAAAATACTAGAGCCTGGGGATAACAAATGTAAAAAAAAATTGCAACACCCCAATCAGATTTTGTAATAGTCAAAAAACCCTAATGTATATTTTTCCAGCCAATGCGGATTCGATCCTGCCTACAAGATGAAAAAGTTGCATGGTGGTTTGACCACTCACGAGGCCACGATGAGCTAAAAGAAGAACCAGACAATACTTCATGGTGAATGAATGAATTCATTCACCAGTAATTGATCAGCATACTGCCAAGCTCTTCCCCACTCCACACATCGGGTGTAGGTCAAACAGTGAACCGCACATAGAATACAAGAGCCCAGGATAACATGTACAACAAAGAATTGCAAACCCGCATCAGATTTTTTAATAGTAAAAACCCTTAATGTATTTTTGTAGAGAGAGAGAGAGAGAGAGAGAGAGAGAGAGAGAGAGAGAGAGAGAGAGAGAGAGAGAGAGAGAGAGAGAGAGAGGAGAGAGAGAGAGAGAGAGAGAGAGAGGTAGTGAGTCGAATGACTGAGCTGTCGATTTTTGAAAACAAGGTGCATTTAGAAATGGTATAGATTGTGCACATGAAATTTTTACACTTAAGCAAATTAGTGAGAAAATGAAGGTGAAAAAGAAGCTTTATTTAGGTTTTATGGATTTAAAGCAGGCGTATGATAAGGTAAGCAGGGAAGCTCTGTGGCAGATGTTAGTGATGTGTGGTGTTGGTTGTAGGATTCTGAATGAAATTAAAAGCATGTATGATGATAATGAAACATGTGTGGAAATAAATAAGGTAAAAAGTGAATGGTTTAATATTAAAAGTGGAATGAGGCAGGGTTTTGTTATGTTTCCATGGCCATTTAATTTGTATATAGA
>JABUQX010129897.1:22500-30614 GCA_015478945.1 Trachelipus rathkii
GCACTAGTTTTTAAATGTTCTGAAAGAACATGGTCTCCAGCAGAATCGAATTGTTTCAGCAATTGGAATTAGCCACTTTCTACTGTCTTCGGCCTCCCTTTTCTTCTGACTGTCAATCTGTTTGTGGATGCTCTCGATTTTTTCTTGACAGCAAATCTTTCTACTGATTCTTTGTGATACTTGGTTGCCTCGTGTTTTGTGAAAGAAATGGCTTTCTTTAAGTTTAAATACGATCTCGAGACAAAAACACCCAATTCCTAGTGTTTTCCTTTACCTTTTTCTTTTGTTTCCAAAAACAATGCACAATTTGAGTAATAAACCCCAACGTTTTTATCAGAGTAAGCTAACCACTTAATATCATCAAACCACTTTCTTTGAAAATATCTTTCCCGACCTTTGCCTTCCTGAGCAGGAAATATATATTTTGAATCTGGTTTCCAGAGATATTTTAATATTTCCACTTTTTCCTTATTGCTAAATACCGTACCTATGAAATTGCCAATATCGTTGAGATGAACAATCCTTTCTGTATTCCTTGATTGCGCCTGACTTATAGACGCTTGGGAAGGAAAAACATCACCGTCTACTTGAGATTTTTCAGCTGCTATCGCAGTTACAGAAAAGTTCCAGGAGAAACTGATTCGAGTCCTAGAACCTCACTCTTTGAATAACAGAAATCTTTATTACCATATTGCTTACTTTTTTTGTGGAAAAAGTCTCTAATATCTGTTCTTATTTTCATATTTTTTTATTTTTTTAAGCTGAATGACAACAAGAACAAAAAATGTTAAACACAAAGTACAAAACTATAACTATTCACTAGCAACTTGATATTATACCCTTAAAACAATAGATCGATAGCTTTACACTGACACCACAATGTTATCTCATTACTAGGTAATGCCTGAGAGTATAGAGAATTTAAGACTTCATCTCCGTCTTATATATATATATTATATATATATATATATATATATATATATATATATTATATTATATATATATATATATATATATTATTATATATATATATATATATATATTATACATATATAATATATATATTTATATATATATATATATATTATTATTACATATATGTTATATATATATATATATATATATACATACATATATATAGTTATATATACATATATATATTATATATATTTATATATATTATATATATATATATAAATTTAATTAAATATATATATATATATATATATATATATATATATATATATATATATATATATATATATATATATATATAGTATATATATATATATACGTATATATAAATAATAATATTATGACGTTTTCTCTTTTCAAGTTTAGTTTTAACTAAAGGATTTACGAGATTTGTTCCTGATAGCGACGAATTATATAAAATTAATTTTTAACTCTCTGCACTTTTATATATAATTACGGATATGATACTTAAAAATTTTTAGTGTCTAAAAATTTCGGGGGGGGCCATGGCCCTGCCCCTGATACGTGCCACTGATTATATATAGTATATATATATATATATATATATATATATATATATATATATATATATATATATATATATATATATATATATATATATATATATATATATATATATATATATATATATATATATATATATTTATATTTATAGAGAGAGATACACATAACTATATCTAAATATATATATAACTATATATATATATATATATATATATATATATATATATATATATATATATATATATATATATATATAACGATAAACTTCCCAAACATCATTCAAAAAATCTGAATATAAATCTGTAGAATTCCTTTCCTCATAATTCTGCAGAAATACATTTAGTGGTAGAATCCCTATATTGAATGAAAACAATTAGGTGGATCATATATTGAAAGAGAACCCCTTCTATCTCTGTATTACCTCCTTTTTTAAATTATCAGCTTAACATTCAGGGAATATAGAGACTGTGCAAAATTCTATATTAACTGTTTTAAGAAAGTTTTTCTTCTCAGAAATAATTTTGACGATTGTTCTAAATATTTATTTCATTTGGAAGATCCAGTTGGCGTAAATTATTGTTATTTTTTTAAGGAAGAAAAATAAAAATTATAACAAAATAAATATATTTTTAAAAACTTTTTTAATTGTTAATTTATTATTCCTTTAACGTTTTATATATATAAAAAGTTTCACGTTTTATCTTTTAAAATTTATAGTATTTCTGTACAAGGATTTCAAGCGGTATACCTTGTGCTGTTAGTAATGAATAGGTTAACAAATGTAACTTTAACTTTCATAAAAAGTAGATTAAAAAGTAGCTTTAGCTTTCATAACAAAAAAAATATTTAAAAAGCTTTAACTTTCATCAAAACGTTGATTAAAAAGTAGTTATAACTTTAATAAAAAGATTAAAAAGTAGCTTTAACTTTCATAAAAATGTAGATTAAAAACTAGCTTTATCTTTCATAAAAAAGTAGATTAAAAAATAGCTATAACTTTCATTAAAAAGTAGATTAAAAAGTATCTTTGACTTTTATAAAAGAGTAGCTTAAAAGTATCTTTAACTTTCATAAAAAATATTTGCATTTCTCTCTATTTTGAATACATTTGAAAATTTTACTTAGATAAAATATTAATCTTAAGATTTTGATTTATAAATGAGGACTTGAATTTATGAAATAACTAAACATGTTTGAATATTGTGATATTTAAATGGAGAATCAAAAGCTCATCTGTGCCACAATCGGTTGAGTGCCAGAGTCATAGGGAACTGGTTCGACCTTTCATCTGGAGCCTAGGTAGAAATTACATAGAAATTACATAGAAATTACATAGAATTTCCCCTTTTAGAATACCTACTGCCCTTTCAGTTGTGAACATATATATATATATATATATATATATAAATATATATATATATATATATATATATATATATATATATATATATATATATATATATATATATATATATATATATATATATATATATATATATATATATATATATATATATATATATATATATATATATATATATATATATATATATATATATATATATATATATATATATATATATATATATATATATATATATATATATATATATATATATATATATATATATATATATCGCTGGAACACAAATTTTTTCAAACATACTTATCTTAAGTTTATGTGATAAATCCCCCCCTTTCCATAATTCTCTCAGACCACTCAATGCTCTCATTCCTTCACCTACTCTGTGATCTATCTCTTCCTTCATCCCTCCTTCCTTACCCAAATCCATCCCTAAATATCTGAAAACCTTTACTTCTTCTAATACTACACCTCCTACTCTAATCTCTAACCCCATCCCCTCATCTGTTTCCTCCTCCTCAAACACTAACACTTTACTCTTACCTGGATTTATCTTAAGACCCTTTTGTCCACACACTCTCTCAAACTCCTTCACCAAATACTTCAAATATATATAAATACTTCGCCACTAAGGCAGTATCATCCGCAAATAATATCATGTTCACTTCCCATCTATCACCCTTATCCATCAATTCCACCCCTCTCCCCTCCCTCATCATTCCTCTGCAGACACTCTCCATAAATAAATTGAAAAGCCACGGTGACATTACACATCCCTGTCTCAATCCTCTCTCTACCCCAAACATCTCACTCTCCCCTCCTAATACTCTCACACACATTCTGCTATTTCTATAAAAGGCCCTAATACCTTTACCTAATTTACCCCCTACTCCATATTCCTCCAGCACCCTCCATAATTCCCCCCTCTTCACTCTATCATATGCTTTCTCCAGATCTAAAAAACACCCATACACTTTCCCTTTCCTTTCTATACCTTTCTCCACAAGCATCTTCATTGTGAATACTTGATCCACACACCCCCTTCCCACCCTAAATCCTCCTTGTTCTTCCCCCATTCTCTCTTCCGTTAAATCTCTCACCCTCTCAATTAGTATTCTCCCATACACTTTCCCTACTACACTCAAAAGACAAATACCTCTATAATTCCCACACTCCATCCTATCCCCTTTCCCTTTATACAGGGGAACCAAACAACCATCCTCCCAATCCTGAGGAACTCCTTCCTCCAACATAAATTATATAACCTATACAGCCATTCCTCCACCCCTCTGCCTCCCATCTGTAACATTTCCATACTCACACCATCTAGACCTGTGGACTTTCCTTTTTTTCCTTTAGTTATCGCCCTAATAATTTCTTCCATTTGTATTTCCATATCCCCTTCCCGCCCCACTTCCCCCCCATCCTCACCTCTTGTAAATCCTCCTCATCTCTCCCACCCATTTCATTCAATAATCCTCTAAAATATTCCCCCCACCTTTTCCTCACCCTATCCTCCCCTCCTATCCATTCCCCTTCCCCTCCCTTAACCCTCTCTCCTAACCCCTCCATCTTCTTCCTTTTTCTATTTACTTCTTTCCAGAATATCTTGCTCCCTGTTTCAAAATTTTCTGCCACTTTTCTACACCATTCATTATTTGCATTTCTCTTCGCCCTCTCCACCGCCCTCTTTGCTTCCACTCTAATCCTTCTATATTCCTCCCATCTTTCCTTCTCCTATTCCCCAACCATTTCACATAGACCTCTTTTTTTCTTTTTCACCAACTCTTTCACCTCCTCACTCCACCATTCACTTCCTTTCCTTCTACTTGCTCCCACCTATTTTACTCCACATATCCTTCTGGCCTCTTCACAAATTGTCTCTTTAAATCTCTTCCACTCCTCCTCCACTTCCCTAATTTCCGTCCCTCTCACGTCCCTCCACCTATCCTCCATACCCCTCCTAAACTCCCTCTTACACATTGTCTCATCTAATTTTTCCACCTTTATGACTTCTATTCTCCTCTTTTTCTCTCTTTCTCTAACCGTTACCTCTCCCCCTACCCTTAACCTAGCAACCACCAAATAGTGATCAGATAACCCCTACCTGCCCCTCTGAATACATTTACATCTAGTAATCTGCCTCTATCCTTTCTATTTATACACACATAATCCAATATCGCCCTCCCCCCCGTTATCTCACTCTTCCATGTATACTTATGATTTTCACTTTTCTTGAACCAAGTATTCCCAACTATCATTCTTCTATCAACACACAACTCTAACAGACTTTCTCCATTATCATTCCTTTCCCCTACCCCAAATGGACCTATAATTCCCCCCATCTCCTCTCTTCCCACTCCTGCATTCAAATCTCCTAATAAACAAATTTTATCATTTACCCCGAAACTTTCCCAACATTCATTCAACTCACTCCAAAATCTTTCTCTCTCCTCCTCCCTTGCTCCATTTACTGGTGCATACGCGCATATAAAAACCCACATTTCCCCCCCAAATTTCACTTTAACCCACATTATTCTCGAACTCACCTATTTGCACAATTTTACCTTATCCCACACCTCTTTCCTCATAACTATTCCTACCCCTTCCCTCGCCCTCACTCTCTCGTTCACCCCCGAAATCATACCCTTAAATTTTCCAAAGTCCATCTCCTTCTATCCTTTCAGCTTTGTTTCTGTCAACCCTAGCATATCCAACCTTTTTTCTTCGAACATTAACCCCACTTCTTCCCTTTTCAGATCCTCATTTATCCCTCTCACATTCATACAACCCACTCTAATCTAATCTCTTTTACCCATCCTATCTCTTTACTCCCCCTTACTCTCTTTTATCCTGACCCTCTTATTCACCACTCTACTTTCTACTATTCCCACACTTGATTTGGCTGCACGCTTACCGGGATCCCACAACCTGAGGCACTTCCCAATACCTCAAGCTCCAAACCCCGCTCAAACAAATTCACACCCTAAAAAATACCCTAAATCTATATTCTATAACTAATTCACACTATATCTATAAAACTTAAATTAAAACTTATGTTATTGTTTACGAAATTTATAATTACTTTGATGTATTCTCTTCCTACTGTTGAAGACACTCCTCTTCTTCTCAGAGTTCGATATTGATTACCAATTTATAAGTTCCCTGATTAATCTCTTCCTTCTGTATTAAGATCCTTGATGTAATCTATTCCTATAGTAAAATCAAAAGGATCCTTGATGTAATCTCCTTCTGTCTTGAAGATACTCTTCTTAGAGTTCCTTTGCTTTTTTCTACACTTTATTCTTTCTTGCTTGATATACTTTCCTTGATGGAATACCCTCTAACTATCTTTAAGACACTCTTTTCATTCACAGAGTTCCCTGTTTTTCTACTAACTACTTTATTCTATCCTGATGTTGATTTTTCTTCGCAACACTAATATTTAATTTTATTTGAATTACTTCTATTTCCTTTACTAAGTTGCACTTGAAAACCTTGAGGTGATCTTTTTCAAGTAAAGACAAAGTAGGAAACCTCAGTAAATTTATTCTTTCCTGATGATGATTTTTTCGCAACACTTGTACTTAAATTTTATTTAGAATTACTTCTATTTCCTTTATTAAGTTGCACTTGAAATCCTTGAGATCCTTGAATGGTCTTCTTCAAGTAGAACAAAGCAAGAAACCTCAGCAAATTCTAAGAGTCTAAAAAGCACATATACTGGTAGTTATGCCACTCCACAATTTATTTATTTATCAATCAAAATTCACTTATTATACCTTCAATACAAATTTTTAAAATCATAAAATAATTATTTTTCTCATTTTGTGAAAAAAATTTCCAATTCGTTAAAAACTTGAATCTTTTTGAAGAGAACTTTATTTTTCATAAATTCTTTTTCTTCTTCCCTTTCGCGATGTTTCCCAACTGTCTTCCTTCTATTTCTTCTGTTTTTAACACGTCTTTATCCAACGGTATCAGAATATATATGGGTGTGAAACATGGGGGTTGAATGCTAGGTCCAAGAAGAAGTTGGAAGTGTTTGAGATGAAAGGGTTGAGAGCGGTATGTGGGGTTAGTAAAAGAGAGAGGATTAGGAATAGGGTGATAAGAGAGAGATGTGATTGGAAGAATGGTTTGGTGAGAAGAGCGGAGAAGGGAATGTTAAGATGGTTTGGACATCTGGAGAGAATGGAGGAACAGAGGGTGGTTAGGAGAGTTTGGGAGGCGGAGGGGATAGGAAGGAGAGGAAGGGGGAGACCAAGAAGAAGGTGGATGGAATAAAGGAAATGCTGGAAGAGAGAGGGATGAGGGTGGAGGAAGGTAGGGTGTTGGCGAGAGATAGAATGGAATGGAGGAGGTGGGTGGGGGCGAGATGAAGGAAAATATGAATTAGGGAAGCTGCATGCACCACTACCCCGCTTAAGCGGGAATAAGTGTTTGTAAAATAAATAAATAAATAAATATATATATATATATATATATATATATATATATATATATATATATATATATATATATATATATATATATATATATATATATATATAAATATATATATATATATATATATATATATATATATATATATATATATATATATATATATATATATATATATATATATAGTATATATACATATATAGGTATATATATATATATATATATATATATATATATAAATATAAATAAATATATATATATATATATATATATATATATATATATATATATATATATATATATATATATATATATATATATATATATATATATATATATATATATATATATATATATATATATATATATATATATATATTGAAAGATAGAGGAATGAGAGGGGAGTCAATGTCCCAACGCTGTACCACCACTGAAAGATATTTGGATGGGAAGGAAATGTCAACGTTCTATTGCTGTAAACCATTGAAAGAAATAATACTCTGTTGTATTAACAAGCTGAAGTTTTTCTCATAAAATATTATTTGACTTTTCTGGGACATTAAACCTTGTAACGCTATTAGAATTATTCAACTAAAATTAATAAAGATTTGCTGGTAGTGACAGGGAATAAATTAAAGATCAATAAAAGGATTTGTTTATTAATACAATATACATAAGAATTTAAGGAATTAAAAAAAGAAAAAAACAGTAGCGTCAGTTTAAGATCAGTTGCTCTTCGAGGATATGCGTGGAGAATCTGTGGCGTTACTACAATCGGGATACCATATTAGCTAGACTAATAATC
>JABUQX010129898.1:10000-22664 GCA_015478945.1 Trachelipus rathkii
ACTTTGTTACGCCAAACATTTCTATTTTTTTGTCTTAGTCTTATACTTATAAAGTTTCTCTATTACAAAAGGCATGGTGGTAGTCGGAAATGGCTTTGCCAAAAGTGGTTACCGTGAGTTATCTAGTTAACTATTTTGAGTCATATGAGAGGGAATATTCCATCGAAAATATATTCGTATCAATTTCATAAATCCAGTACTACCGCATATATTAAGTTATAGAGTATTGTTAAAACAATATTGTCAGTCTGATCCGACGTGGCGTCACTCTGGCTCGAGTTTCCAGGTTACTCAAACTTTTTCCTGTTCTTTGATTTTTATAATGCAATTTTTTTATCTATCTTCTCGAAGCAGTTATCCGAGTCGTACTTCTTGCACACACGGGCCTGCCACTCGGAACTTCTGAAAGGGCTAGATTGTATTGTACAGCATCAACATAAATGATGAAATATTCTAAATAATATATACATTTTCATGGTACCTCATTATCTTCAACATCGAAAGTAATCTATAATAACAAATATATCTATATTACTTCTTTCTTTCCTTAATTATTTTTTATATATATATATATTTTAATTATATATCTATATCAATATATTATATATATTTATATTTTTACTAAATTTTTAACCAGAATATTTATATCTTATTTTTTAGAGTTTTGAAATATGTAATACAAATATTATATAAATATTATATAATTTTTCGAGAAAATATTCTTCGAATATTTCCCAAACGCGGAATGATGTTGGTGGAGCTAGGTTCTCCAATAGTATCTTGCCGGATAACATTGTGATAATCCGTCCGAGATATTTCCGAGGATAGTCAAAACTTGGCCGGATATTTGGCCGGATAGTTTGTACCGGATATCCGGTCTCCCATCCCTCTAATATATATATATATATTATTAATATATAATATTATATATAATATATATAATATAATTATATGTATTGCAGGTTTGCTATTTTTATATTACATAAATTTCACTCTATCAGTCAGAAATCATTAATATCTAATATTATTATATATTTACTATATATATCATTTTATATTTTACTATTTCATTTATTATTATATTTATTTATATTATATTTATATATCTTATTATTATATTTAATCTTATATTTTATATCTATATTTATTATCGCGGTTACATTCTATACTTACTATATTTTATCTTATGCCTATTCAGTCGATCATTTTTTCATCGTCATAAGTTAGGAATTTGTATGCTCCAAGCTCCTGAGCGTGACGTCATATCTAATACATCAGGATTTTCCGCGTTACGTATATCTGTGACTGTTCACAAATGCTTCCATTCATTAATCATATATATTAATATATTCTTTACCTTAATCTATTAATCTATTATATTATTTTATATTTATATATACTATATTATAATTATATATATTAATATATATATATATTCATATATATATATTATTATATATATATCATGATAGCCTTCAATAGGTGGGCTCGAGCACGACGGGGAATCAGCTGGGGGGATCGTTTTTTCCATACCCTTCAAAGGGAAGGGCGGAGGAAACACCCCTGCGATCAATATTACATTGCCAATCATAACAAGAGCGGGGGTTTATACCGGAGCCCTTCCCACGGAGGGGGTCAGAAATAGTCCTAACTCCTGTCGTTACCTATCCGGAATTGACGACACAGCTGAGAGACCCCGACTCCTGCCCATCGGGGCGATTTCTATCCTCACTTGGGGTACTATATCCATTAGTTTTTTTTTAAAAATAAAAAACAAGAATGTTTTTTAAACTAATGCGTGACCCAATTAAGGAGACGCCGTCTACGATAATTGGCAGGAGTCGGGGTTCTCATCTCGGTCCTATCCGGGGAACGGCAGCGGTAGGATCCTTATTCCCACCCCTTGCCGGGGTGGTCTCAACGGAACGCCCCGCTTCTTTTGGTTATTTATGGGTGATCTCGACGTTATCTCGGAGGGTTCCCGCCCCACCATCTACGGGTATGGTCGAAAACGTCCCCTTATTTTTTTATTTTTTATTTCTCACTATTTTTTTTTTTACTTCTTCTACCTCTGTCTCTCTTGTATCAGTCCTGTCTTGGTTTCCATACTATGGCATCAGTTCGTCACACATGGGCATACCATTTTATTGAGATCACGGGGTCAATTGTTCGGTGAATGAGCCGATCAATAAAACTCAGCATCGCCGATACACAAACCTAATATCATTAAATAGTTTTCATATATTAACACAATCCCTCCACCTCCGGTTTTACTCCTTCGTTTATCTATACCCCTATATTAACTCCATTTTCTGCCACGTTCCTATATATTAAGTCCATATAGCAGTCTCGAGAGATCCCCAATTTTTTTTTTCCAATGTACATCAACTCGGCGACACTCACTCTGGGTGATCAGGTAGTAACTTAATATATATTTATCTATTTATTATTAGTATATTATATATCTATATATATATATAGCTACTATATTAGTAATATATATATTATATATATTATATTTAATATTATATATATTATAGTAATATATATATATATCTTATTAACTATATTTATATATCATATATATATTATAATATATATAATCATTTATATAT
Organism: Trachelipus rathkii; assembly: GCA_015478945.1. NCBI lineage: Eukaryota > Metazoa > Arthropoda > Malacostraca > Isopoda > Trachelipodidae > Trachelipus > Trachelipus rathkii. Next base: position 12,616 of record JABUQX010129898.1, read on the forward strand.
ATATATATTTATATACTATACTTAGGGATGGGTCCGGATAGTGAATTATTGGCCGGTATATATGCCGGTAACGGATATCCCGGCTGGAAGTTAAACCGGATACCGATAATCCGGCCGGTATTATCCGGCAGTCTGTTATATAGCGTCGGGCGGTTTGACTGTAATTTAAAATAAATTAAATTAAATCTTTACTGGACCATTAATTAATAGCCACGCGGTAGTACAAGTTTTATTTAGTATTTCTTTATCCCTATTGAGAGTTTTTTTATCTTTTTAATAATAATATAAATATTTATTTATTGTTTTTTGTATATTAAATTTTCATCATCAAGGTTGTCTTAAATAGATTTAATTTTGTTTAAAATGTGAGTTTTTTTTTAAACCTTTTGTTTTTAAAAAATGAATAGTTATGGACAGATTTTATATTATTGTTTTCAGTGTAATATCACTTGTAAGTGATGTTAGCCTTTAATATCTGGTCAAATGTAAATTTTTGTTTCCAATACTAGTTACATATGTGGTTAAATCTTCTGTGGCCTTAACTTGGTCTTCCGATTCTAGCATCCTTCTTCCTTTCCGTATTCATTTTTTTATATTTATTTTTCTTTCCTTCTTTCTATTAGCTAATTATGAGTGTCAAAATATATATGATCTCTAGATTTGGTGGGTTTGTTTGTGATTGGTGTGTATGTGTTTGGAGTGTTTGGAAGTGCGCCTGGTCCCTTTTCTGAGCTTCGCCAAGCGAGGTGGGAGAAACCAGGGTGCCGTTTTTTCTTCTCTCTTCTTACTATTTTACTCCTTTTCAGTGGTTTTCTCGGTTTTTGGTTTCTATCTCACGTTCGTGCTTGACCTTTTTACTCTGTCCCTATTGCACTTTAGGCCTTCCTTCTGCATACCAATAGCTTTCATCTCTTTTTTCACCTTGTGTAGCCCGTCATGATTTCTTATAATTAATTCGGTACTCCACTTACCCAATTTTTTTTATTTCCTCTCATGTCTGTGAGTCTGTGTATAGGACTCCCTGTGTCCCTACTCACTATTTCCTATTCTACTATACCACACTCTTATCAATCAGTTCTGGCCTTACTTATTTCGATATTAATGTAAAATTACTCTTCATTGCTAATGCATAGTATTATTATGTCAATACTCTCACTCTCGCATTATAGAAAAATAGTCTGTCTATAATCACTTGGCATGAATCACTTTCTTGTATTCTATGTATTTAGGTATTCAATATTATATTAAATATCTTCATTTCTAACAATTCAAAATGCTTGTCACCACTCATCATTCGGTTCGTTGTTCTGCACCTCTCTTACTATGGGTTAATTAATTAAACATGTGCCACCCTCACGCTTCTCATGTTATGTTCTTTCGTCCCACGTTTCGGACTTTCTCTTCTCCTTTGATTCCAGCTACTGTTGTGCCCACTGGAACTTCTCTGTGTCGTATGTGTTGAATCTTTCAGCCGTTTTTTGTTTTTAGGAGTACTACCTACTTTTAAGTTCCCTCTTTGAGAGACCTTTTTCAGATCATACTACTGTACCCATTACCATTTCAGTATGGTCGTTGTCGATTTGTCATGAAATAGCAGGCACAGTGGACGTTGGGAGAATTTAACCTTTTGGTCTCCTACTTCGTTCTACGACCGATATAGAGCTTTCCTTTCCTTATATTTTACCTTATCAAAAGCTTGCCTACGACTGAACATTACATCATTTTAGTGTGAGGGAAACTTCTATATTAATTTTTTTTCCTAGCACATATCACAGCTACTAGGATGATCTCCTATAATAAGGGATTCTACATGTCATATATAACTGACAGGCGCTCAATGTATCATAAGATTTGTCTTCATTTTCCTTGTAAAATACAGTATATTTTTATTTTGAGAGAGTGTGTTTATTTCAACTCGTTTACTCTTGAGTATTGCATCCGTTTGTAATTGATGGACTACTCTAACTTTCACACGGAGTGAACTCCATTCCGGCGCATTTACTCTCATTTTAATTATATTAATATTTAAACAATTCATGCCAATTCTTCTATATTAATATTAATTAAGCTTCATACTATTTAATTAAATAAACTTTCCCTAAAATTATAACTTTCTCTTTCTACTACATTAAATAATTGGAGTTAGTTCTTATTGGTTATAATTTACTTATTATGCTTTACTAAATGATAATTAGTAATAGTAATAAAAGTATATTTATTTATAATAGTTTACATATATAATATTATGATTTAAATATATTTAATATAATAGTAAAATTAAAATATGTTGGGTTGCCCGCTATCCAATTCAATGCATCCCTTCGTGCACAGGAATGGGGATCATAACAATATTATAGATAATCTCGAGTTTTTGTGTGTGTGTAAGAGTAACGGTAACAGTGCATTTATACTGTTCTTGGATACGATCTAATCTGACTTTTTTCGAGTGCGAGTATAATACTTTGCGATCAAAGTACTCTTGTTCTAATTGGATATGTCATATAAATGTGTACCTTTCTTATTGAGATAAGATAGTTACTACAAACCTGTTTTTTTATATTTACTAGACTATAGTTTTCATCAGACATAAAAGGAGAGGATCACCGATCTGTATCCAAAAGTCATAGACTATCCGACTAGCCAAAAAATAATAAGTGTTCCACCATAATACATGAGAAATGAGTAATCATCTGGCTACTCATTACTTTAATCAAATATATATAAAATAATAATATAATAAGAATAAGTGAATCGACTAATAAATAATGTTGCACAAGGGAAAGTCAACTTAATTAGAACATAACTGCAGTTATAGGAATAATCTTATTCTAATAATATTTTATTTTAATTAGTGAGGTAGTGGAGGCTGTAAATATCGCGTATAGCTAGTATTATTAGGTACCCAGAGTATTTATACCTAACTTATTATAGTACTATATATATGTTTATATGTGAAAAAAATTCTTTGCCAGTTTATAAATGTTAACATACTCAAATGTATTCTGATTTAATAAAGCCCAATTTATGATATATTTGAATTCTTATCTATATCATCATTCGATTATGCATATATTTAGCGCCAAATATTCTAAAACTACATATCACCACATTGTTCTAAGTTAGTTTCAGATAAATATATATTTAACTTCTCCTCTAAAATTTTGTCAGTGTAGGTGTTAAATTAATAATGTATACAAGATTTACACAACTCAAAAAAAAATCTTGTTTGGCTTTATTTCTCATTAACTATTTATGTAATCAAATAGTATTAACAGAAAACTCTAAAATTAGAGAATATATTCTTAAATAAACTGTAACTAGAAGATGGCCGTGTTTCAATTTATTCATCTAAATTAGATGGCCACAAACATAATCTCTGCTCATTTTGTGGTGTGTATATAATTATTACTATACGGCATAAAATTGTGTGCATGAAGTTAATTTACATTAACGTGCCCACATGTATATCGCCTATATTTACTCTACCCAGGTCTGCTAGGATTATTTCCGATATTGATGATTAATACTACTTAGCTTTCCGTATTTTTAATACTTCTACCGCCTGTTAATATTACTACGGTTTAATTCTACTGGTTATCTACTAAATATTCACTATATCCCGGCCTAATCACCTATATATAATATATATATTAATATATATTATATTTAATATTATTATTATGATATATTAGTAAATATATATAATATATATAATTATATATATTAATTAATATATAGTAATATATATATTAATATATATTAATATATATTATATATTAATTATATTATAATATATATATAAATATAATATATATCTAATATATAATTATTAATATAATTAATTAATAATATATTAATATATAATTATTAAAATATTATATATAATATAATATAATATATATATATATTTATATAATATATATATTATATATATTATATATATATAGATATAATAAAATTATTAAATTTATATTCTTTATTTTATTATTAATATATATATATATATATATATATTATTATTATATATATATATATATATAATAAATATATTATATAATATATATATATATCTATATATATTTATATTATATATATATATATATATAATATTATATATATATATATATATATATATATATATTATATATATATATATATATTATATTATATATATTTATATATATATATATATATTTAAATTTAGTTTTTCTTTTTACATTAGGTAGAAAATATTGTTTTTTCCAATTATTATTATTTTTTAATTTAAATATTTTTATTTTTATCGTACATTTTTTTAAAATTAAGCTGTGGTTTTATACATTTGTGCTAGAAAAAATGCTTAAGTTTTCGTTCGTTTTCGTCATACCTTAGCGCAAAATCGTAAAAAAAATGCTCATCAAACGTAAGGAATTTTTTTTAATTCTGTAGTTGCTATTTTATACAATATTTTTTATTCTATATTATCCAGAATTAGGGACATTTTTTTACGTTTGGTGAGCATTTTTTTACGATTTTTGCCGCTAAGGTTGACGAAACGAACGAAAACTTAAATTTTTTTTAGAACAAATGCAAAAACGATAACGGCTTTTAAATAAATTAATTGATAATCGATAAAACAATTATAATTATCGATAATTAATAAATATTGATATTGATTGGTTGAAACGCATTTCGACAGTCATTCTTCATCCCTACACGAACGAAAAAGCCAAAAAGTTACGGTTTTCCTAGCGTTTTTTTTCATATTTTTATTTGAAAATAATAAATTTAAATTATACGCTAATCGGTAAAAAAACTTCAGAGAATTTTTTTGATACCATTTTTGTAAATTAAAGTTATTTATTTTAATACAATAGTTACGTAAAGTTTTTTCACCTCGGCTAAACTATTAACCTCAATTATTTTATTTAAAATCAAACTGATTGGTTTTGATATTTCTAGAAACAACATTGCCCAAATATTATATTAAAAAATAAATTTAATTCGAAAATCGAGTAAGGATGATGAGTTTGGTCAAATAGACACAGATTTACTGTGTATTATTAACAAACTTAATCATGGTAATAGTAGCGCAGAAGGGCTTCACCCCTGATTTTTATAAAAAATCACATCATATAGCTAGCTACTTTAAAAAAAATAATGAAGATAAAAAAGAAACTGACTGGATGTTTTTAGAAAAAAAGTTAAAGCCTCTCGAAGTTTGATTTTCCCATAGGATTTCTTATAAAAAAAAATTATATATACTTTTTAAAACTCACAGGATATATATATTCTTAAAAAAAAAATATGAATTAAAAAAAAAAAAATGATTTAAGTCTAAGAAAAAAAGTTAGAGCTCTCAAAGATTAAAATTTTCCTATAGGCTTTCTTATAAAGAAATTTAGTAGGCCTCGTGCTCATTTTAGGTCCATCCTAGTGGTTATAAGATTTATTAAGTTTACACAGATTTTACTCTGTATGTTTAACAAAGCATATCATAACCTGACTAGAGGGCCTAAAATGAGACCTAAACCTGGAGGATCAAAAAAATGAAAAGTTCTATGAGAGTTTTTAACACTTTAAGATCCTGTACTTTGTTTTCCTAAAGACGTCAGTCATTTTCATTTTTTTTTCTCATTACTATTTTTTTTTAGAGTATAGCTATGGTATATCCTGTGATTTATAATTGGGGATGAGGGGAGCCCTTCTGCATTACTATTCACCCTTATCATAACGCTAAAACTTATGGGTCTAAACACGAATTTAAACAAAAAATTTTTTTGGTAGATTGATTAACATTTATATATGAGGAAGTTTGGTTACCACTGTTTTAATACTTTTACTTGGGGATGAAAGATATATAAAAAATGATTATTGGAAAAAAATAGATATTTTGTCAGAATCTGTTGAAGCCTCAATAATCACCTAACAATAGGGCTGGAAAAAGAAAATTAAATAAATTACATCATTTAATTTTTTGAAAATTCTATTTTAAAATTCTGTAATAAGGCCTACATTGGACGAACAGACTACATCTTCATGATTGGTTTGTACTATGACTTGTAAGGTAAAATATCAGAAAATATTTATTGCCATATGATATTCAATTATATATTCAACATTGAAAGGACTTATTGTTTTCTGTACCTTGTATTTGAATGCAGGCACATAAACATTGTCTGTGGGGGCAAAGTGCCTGTACCCTTCAACCTGTGGAGTGATGAGGAGTTTACTCCTTTCAGTGCATATCATATGAATATTTTACTTCTTGATCGTGTAGTAGAACTGAATCATCATATGTAGTCATATATGATAAATATGTAAGGTCTTATTAACATGATATTTATATTCTGACTTTAATAAATTAGGCAAATAATAATTTATTGTAATTTGCATATTAATCATTTTTTTTTAATGTAAATTAATATAAAATAATTTCCAGTTTCTAGAATTAATTATGAAAATATTCCTGTTAAATATTCTAATGGAAAGAATAACCTGGTTTGAATTTCCTCATAAGACATTTATATGCACCCAACATAGTCCCTAGAAAATGCTTTACACTAATTCCAAATTTTTATTCATATGGTTACAAATCTATTGAATTGATGCTTGGAAGCATATGACTTCTGAGGGGAGTCAATATATTACATTCATTAAGAGAAGAACAGATCGTGAGAATTATTTGCAAAATGATAAGGGGGTAGAACTTTGGATGTTTAGTGTCTATGTGGGAGATTAGGGGTGACATGCAGAGGCAAGTGAGGACCACTTCTTGGTGTAGTTGCAGCCATAGACTGAATGCCAACCCACCTTCCATTTTAAAAAAAAAAAAAAAAAATCATAACTTTTGATTTAGATTTTGTCTAAATTAGTTTGAAAGATTTGTCACAAAAATCTTTTTTGTTTTATAGATTATTATTTTTGAACATTTATTAAAATAAATATTAAAATGGACATCAAACACGAAATTGAAATAAAGGAGGAAGAATTGGACCCAAAAGACCAAGATTATTGTTTTTATCAGAAAGATTCTGAGGTGATATATATATATATATTATTTATAATATTATATATATATATATATATATATATATATAATCTATCTTCTCTCTTATATATATATATATATATATATATATACAGTATATATTATATATATATAGTGATGTACGCTGGGCAAATGCCCAGTGGCCAGCATTTATAAAATGGGCATTTGTCAAGGCATTTGCCCACTTCATAAATGCCTGCCCAAAAACTGGGCTTTATAAAATTATCGTAAAAAATAGATTATCGACAGTATTGAATAAAACATTCAAGAAAATAGTTATTTTATTTTTCTGCATTTTTATATTGTCTATATATATATATATATTATATATAATATATAATATATATATTATATATTATATAATTATATATATCTATTATATATATTAGTGATGGGACATTAAATCGTCATCGTCATCGGCAAAAAATCGGCATATTTTTTTTTAATCGGCCATCGTCATCGTCATCGGCATTGTCATCGTCAATTGAACAAATATTAAATTTTTTGGATAATATTATCAATAATATATATATATATCTATATATATATATATATATATATATATATTATATATATAATATAATATATATATATATATATATAATATATTATATATATATATTATATATATTATTATACCCATTTTGATTACGGTATGTATGCATTCCAGTGCCAAATGGTTCGCCTTTCTGTTCTGCGTTCATATCCACACTCATCCTCCAAACATCTTAGAGACACCATCTTTTATCCACATATCATATACACATACTTTATATCCACACCCCTCTTATAGACAACATCTTACAGACATCCCTATCCCTTATATCCCTATGTGTGGGGGGGAAAAAAATTGCCGAGATCGTATGTCCTGCGTTGTCGTAGAAGGAAACTAAGTGATGGTGGTAGTTGGGTTGGCTGGCCACTACCACTTAATCTTTTGCCAGGAATGCTAATGCATGGCTAAGCGAGGTCGTGATCGCGTCATCTGGCGTCCTGTCTTTCGGGCGAAAATGTATTGATCTATGGATACATGGAATGTCAGAGGAATAAATGTTGAGGAGAGAGGTTATGGATGTATTTAGAAAGGGGCAATTTAGTTTTGCCTAGCTGTGACTGAAACAAGATGGAAGGAAACGGTGGAAATTTACGTGGTGTGGTGTGAAATGTGTTTTGTGTGGTGTGGAAAGGAATGGAGGGGGATAGAAAGATTTGCAATTTTGATGAGTGAACTTGTGGTAGGAGAGCTATGGTAGATTTGTGTGTGTGAGTGCTAGAATTCTAAAGGTTAAGTTTGAGTTTGAATAAGTAAAAATAATGTGTGGTTGCGATATATGGTCCATCTGAGAGTAATTTTGCAGAGTGCAATTTTCTGGGATAATCTGAATGATGTTTTTGGAATGGGGTGAGTAGGGGATTTTAGTTCATTTGCCACAGCACATCGCCCACCTAAGGATTTTTTTTAACAGTTGATCACCACTCACAGTCAGAGTCCTATTCAAAGGAGGGGTTGTAGTAAGCTCAAAAGTTCACCTCTAGCGCAAATTACGCAGATGAGACCAGACGCAGGCTTTAAAGTGGGAAGATTAAATTCAACAGGACATACAGAAGATGGAAAAGAATTCCACAGAACAGAGGTGGCGGGAAAGGAGGAAGCACCACAGCGAACTAAGCCTGGAGTGACCAATATCAACACAAAACTCACAATCAACACAAAACTCATGTGCTACGAGGGCGTCGTAAGGTGGTGGTACGGGCAAATAATAAGTTCCGTCGAGCACTTGCCGCTGGGTGCCTATCGAATAGAGATAAAGCACCAAAAGAACAGTTTATAGCCTTTTGGCCTTTGACTCGACCCTATCAAAAAGCCGGGTGAAGCCAGAGCGCCCCTCCAAGATATGAGAACAGTACTCCCATACAAGGGCCGCATGAGACCCTTGTATAGCTGGAGCAACTGGAAGAGACAAAAAAGTCTCGCAGTCTAACAGAACTCCCAGTTTTCTTTGCAGGCCGCCCTAGCACCCGTTGTGACATGGAGGTTTCCCAAGCCATTTTTTTTGTTTTATGTTAAGGCCAAGGATGTTTCTATTGTCAACAGGAGAGACGAGAGAACCGTCCGAAAGAGATAGGAAAGTTAGGATACGTTTTAAGAGAATAGATTTTCAGAAAGTTGGGGTTTTTTAAATGAATGAATTTCACAAGGAATGAGACGATCCTCGCGAAAATTCTATCCAGATAAAAATAGGAAGGATTAAGAACAAGAGGCCATTCTAGAAGTAAAGAGGACAGCAGAACTGAAATGAGATTGAGACTGAAGGGTTTGAGTTCATCGGTATATGAGTGAAATGAGTTAGATGTTGCAGGTGAGAAGATGCATTAATGAAAGTAGGAATAAAGTAGGAGATAAGCAGAACCCTGAGGAACACCACTATTGACCGAAAAAGAAGAGAAGAAGGTCGCCCCATTCCCACAACAGCGAATATTTAGAGATTGAACTAAAGCTAGAATATAATTAAGCAATAGAGAAAAGGAAAACCCAGAGGGGAGCCTTGGGGGAGAGCAGTGACGCGTGCCATAACTGGGTTTAAATGCTTTGGATATGTCAGCGCACCACGCAAGTCTCCCGTAGTTCCTATGGCGGAAAACATAAATACGTAAATAGGAAAGTATATGGCCAGAAGAACCTCGAGCGCTGAAAGCCGTATTGGTGGCTATCGGAAGGAAGGGAATGAGTTTCCAGATAATCTAAGATGTGTAAGTTGAGAAGGGTTTCAAAGTCTGTTAGATACGAATACAAGAGAGACTATAGCGCGATAGTTTAGAGGGATCAAGCGGCTTCCTTTTTTTCTGAATAGGTTGGATATGTGCGAGCTCCAAACACTGAGGGAAAGTCTAGTCTTGAGACATAGAGAGTATAGTTGAACGGCGGGGATAGCACGGAAGCACACTCCCTCAAAACTTGGGGAATAACGCCATCTGGCACCCGTCTTCCTAACCTTCATAGATTTCAGGGGTCCATGCG
>JABUQX010129899.1:0-5000 GCA_015478945.1 Trachelipus rathkii
GGGGAAAGAGATGAATAGAAGTCTAAATATTTTGAAATAAACTTTGACTAACATGTTGTACCCGTAATAAATAAATTTAAAAAACAAAAATAAATTATTGCTCACTATGATATAACAGCAAAAAACCTATAAAAAGATTTATTGGGATTATGCTTCTTCATATATATTTTATGAAAAAGTTTAGTAAAGACATTTATGGTAGTGTTTATACTAAAAATTACAGATTAAATCGTGAGTCTGCATTTTTTTATGTCAAAAAATAATTATTTAAACAAAAATACAATAGATTTATCTTCAGTTCTAGATCTATTTGCTGTAAAATTTGGAGTTCAATGTCTAATAGAATGCTTGACAATTTAACTAACACTTTCACACACCTTTAAAACAACGAAATAATCTAAAATGAATCGATTTATCACGGTATTGGATTATAAATAATATTGAGAAATAAAGAAATTAGAAATAGAAGCTCAAACACACTCGAAGGAGTAGGAAAAGATATATATTGAAACTGCATGTGAAAAATACCCGATAAATTTTCATCATTGTGAATGGAACTTAAGGAATCCTAGTGATTGATGTTACTGCCGATAATGACCTAGATAAATTACATAAAAAATTTACTTTATATTAAATGACCTATATTAAATGACATATAAAGGTTAATGATCACTGTTCCAAATCCCTTATATAATATTCAACAGATTTTAAATTTTAAATTCAAGACCTTTTTCTTTTGTACACTTATTTAAATTAGATAGGTTTCCTTCTTTGAATAAACTATTTAAGGTTTCACACTGTGTAAGAAAATTTATTCACAATAAAGCTTAAAGTACATGAGAAAAACCCCACTTTGTTTTCCATGTGACCTCTTTGAGGATATCTTATAGAGGATAGTGTAATGTTTTTTAGGCAATATAACAGAAATTTCAGAACATTATCAAGTCCAACACATTTAGTTTAAAGAAAAAATTGGTCACACAATAATTTTTTTGATAAAAACAATATATAGAGTAAAAGAGTAATTTGCCAAACTTAGATGCGATTTTAAATTACATAATCCAATTTTGCTGCATAAAAATCACTCTTTAACAAACACAAATAAAAGAATATTAATGTAAAATGAACATTGATATGTCTATAAACTTCTAGCTATAATAAGAAAGGAGTTTTTATTCAACAGCATATTCCAGTAGTTTAAGAAAAATATAAAACTGCATAAAATGTTAAATTAATGTAGGGCAGAGCAATAAATAATTAATCAGAACATTACAAAGATTTAAGATAAAATCCATCTCAAATTACATTAGAGAAATACTTTCGTTGACCACATTGGCTTTTTTATATATAAAATAATAATGTAGTAGAGAAGATTTACATATTAAGTATAATTGACATAACTAGAGCTGTAAACCTTATTCAATGTAAAAATGTAGATAATAAATCCTTTATTTTGCTTTTGTAATTCAAGCGTTTGACTTGGATTCCCACAATCTTATAGTTTAGTGACAGGAGCTAGTATATTAAGTCCAGTGCAATATGATTAAAGATTCTATGATGTGTGATGTAAAATTATTTAACTCTCATAATAGTTAGAAGGTTGCAAGAAGTTTGACCTTTACCACTGGTAAACCTACTTAAATAGGTGATTAATTGATCAAGAATTGCTTGAGCATTAGTTGAAGAAATTATTCTATCTATAAGTGCTATAGGAAAAGTAGATGGAGGAGGATTTTTCTTTAACTGTTTAAACATCAACACTGCCTTATAAATACAAAGGCCAGTAGATTTAAGTCATATTGAGAAACACCTGTGCTGGATTATAAATATCCATTTGCAATAACACCGGAGATTTAGCTGAAGATATAAGTTCAGCTTTGTTGTTCTTCTCATTTAATTCTATTGATGGATCGGTAGATCATTCAGATGATACTGAATTGGTCTCCCTTTGTAAACGGATCAGGATCCAGTTAATTTGATTTTCAAAAATACAAGAAAAGTGAAATCTAATTGAAGTGAGTTTGTACTTGATAATTCTTAGCTAAACTACAATATCTTCCGCACTACCAGAGATAGAAGTATAATATAAAAACCACACTTGACCTGGGAATTGGAGAATATTGTTGCTCCGTCAAGAAAATACTAAACAGACTTTTATAGCAATGGGACAAGTACAAGAAAATAAAAAATCATGATTTAGGAGAAACTGTTTTGTTAAAAATATTATAAAAAACCTACACAAGAAACGTTAAACAAAGCACATCAGATATTATATTAGTAATAAAAAAATAACCAAATTTCCAGAAAATCTCGTCAAAAACAGTTTACCACCCCTAATGATAGAATATTTATTGCTGGCAGTACAGTAAGAAGGAAAGCTGCAAGTTTCCAATGTAGAGAAGCTAGCATAAAAAGTCATAAAGTCAAAGGGCTAACTTTAGTATCTCCAGCAGTGGGTAATTGGTTCCTTCTGTAATGAGAGACATTGATTAAATTTAATAACAATGTAAGTGAATTTGTTATATGTCGTGTCGTTTGCATTCTCAAATGGGTGTACTGTGTCATTTCTGTAATAAGACTTGATAAATGACATTGAAATCACAATGTAAAGTAAAATTTGTTATCAAATTACTTTGCATACTTTTCAAAATTAAATTCATTTAGAATTTAATTTTTGCCTCTGTTGTGATTTAAAAAAATATAATTGTATAATTTTAATTATACTTTAAATTATATTTATTTTATTTTCTTTATATACTAATATATAAATATATATAATAATAATAAATATATATATTATATATAATTATGATATATTATATGTATGTATGTATGTCATGTTTGATATATATGTATATATATGTTATATATGTGTATATGTACTATGTATATTATATCATTATATATATACTTAATTATATATATATATATAATATAATATATATATATATATATTATAAAATATATATATTATATATATATATATAATTATATTATATATATATTAATGTATGTGTATTATGTATATTGTAATTATATATAAATATGTATGTATATATATTATATCATATATATATATTATACTATAATATATATATATATAATATATTATAATTAATTATATTATTATATTATAATATAATAGATATATATATATTAATTATTAATATAATATATAATATATATTTAATTATATATATAATATATATATAATAAAATAATATACTATCTCTTTTTTATTATTTCTTCTTTTAGTTTTACGGTGCTGATATTGCAAAGTGTGAAATTTAATTTTTGATCCTTATTTGATATAAAATAAATGTTTTTAATAAAAAAAAATTTAACTAAAAATACAACATGAGCTTAGTTTTGAATGCGAAGCTGACTAAATATCATGGGGGAATTTGCGATGACGTCAAAGATTCTATTGTTATGACTTTTTGATTTTTGACGACGGGCAAAAAAGCCAGCCCTAATCTCTTGCAACATTGAGCATGGGATAAAGGTGCAGACCTAAAATACAATTCTCTGGAGCTAGAACTATGTTTCTAGTTCTGCCACAACTGGCATAATAAATATAATCAATAATTAAAAAGGATTTAATAATCAAGTATACAGAACAAAGTGCAAGAGAATAAAAAGAAAATAATAAATAAAAGCTAAATAAGGTTTACTTATTTTTTTATCATACTTATTGAAAGGGGCACCATACCTGGACCTGAAGAAGTTAGAGCATGGTCATAAATATAAGAAGCAGCCTTTCAACCCCCAGAGGTAGAGAGATTTTGTAATTGGAGAACTTCTTTTAAATAAGGGTAAGCATCAACCTGATTAGCTATTCTGTTAGCTGATAGGTTTGTATTTAGTCTTACCACCAACTTTATATGGTAGAATTCCAAATTAGAGAACGGCTAACATAAATTCTTTAAATTTAAAGTGAATCATTACTGTAGAGTTGACTATCAAATTAATTAAAAAATAAAGATTGAGTTTAAAGTAAAAATCAAATACTGGTAATTGATATAGGCTACTGAATGAAGAAAATTAATAATAATGAATAATAAGATATAATAATATAAGAATAATAATATGAATATAAAATAATAATAATAATAATTAATAATAATAATAATAATAAATAATATATATATATAAATAAATTGCAATAATAATAATAATAATACATAATCATAATAGTAAATAAATAAATACGGAGCTTATAGATCCATGATTACGAGATTCGGAATGTTATTGTTGCTCCAAATAGAGGATAGTTAGCCGAACTGTTAATGATTTTATCACAGAAGAGGTAAGAACATCAGCTATAAAGAGGATTTTTTTTTTTATAATAAATTTTTTAATGATTAATAGTTATATAATAAATAGTTGTAAAGTTTTATAGTAAAAATTTTAAAATGATATTTTGAAAAGATCACTCTTTTTATTCTTTCTTCATAAATTATGCATCATATAACATTTTTCTCTATCTCATTAGGAGGTTTCGGCTCTTCACCTGCAACAGAACTTTAATGCCGCTATCAGGATCCGGAAGCTCCGTGCTTGCTTTCTTCTTCTGTCTACTGAACTCCCTTTGTCCTCTATCTACTGTTGTTTGAAATAAGGAGGGACATCGACAAGTCTCTTGAGCGAGATGTCTCTCTTACACTTAAAGCAGGTGAGCCCTCTTCTCGCTCACTGCTACTGCGACGATAGTTTGTCTGTCGCGCTCCCACTTCGATCTGCTTCATGTTAGTTGCTGCTTGATGCATGTTGGTTGTACCTTATGATTACCATTCCGTGATAACCAGAATGCTTTTAATCTTAAATTATTATATTATGTGTGCTCTTATCAACGTGATTGGTGATTCGCGTGTGACTCTTGACCTGCGAACTTAAACGATGCGATTCATAGTAAATCCTTCTGAACTAAGTTTATTAATCTCTTCTGTGCTTTCTCTTCGTTTCCCTGCAGTTAGTTGGCGACGTTCCTTTGGAACAGT
>JABUQX010129899.1:12500-19733 GCA_015478945.1 Trachelipus rathkii
CATCTCTCTCGTCTCTCTCTCCCTCTCCTACTCTCTCGTCTCTCTCTCTCTCTCTCTCTCTATGTCAATTATATGGAGAAACAAAAAGAGATTCTTCAAAATTTAATTCTTATTCTATTATCGGTGGCGGTCAAATTTACCCCGCCGGTATTTGCCCATCAGCAAGAAATGTTGCATTTTTTTCAAATGTTTGTCTAGGTAATTTGTGATTTTTGAACTTAGGCTAATGATATGGTAATTTTGCTAAATGAGACTAAACTTTAATAACATATTTAATTGTCCCAGGAGGCCAAAAAAATTCTGTGATAGATTTATGCTCCATGGTTAAAATATATATATATATATAGTATTAGTATATATATACTATATATTATATATATATATATATAGTATATTATATATAGTATATAATATATATAACTATATATATATATATATATATATATTAGTATATACTATATAATATATATATATATAAAATATAGGGTCACTATAGATACCTTCCCTTTAACATCTTGCGTAATTTTACATGTGAGATAAAAAAATATATTTTCTTTCAATGACAGGGTTGCTAAAATAGGTTTTCTTCCCATTCTTAACAAAATTATTTTTTTTTTAAAATTTACCAAATTAAAACAACATATGTTTATATTTTAATTGTATAAAT
Source organism: Trachelipus rathkii (assembly GCA_015478945.1). Lineage (NCBI taxonomy): Eukaryota > Metazoa > Arthropoda > Malacostraca > Isopoda > Trachelipodidae > Trachelipus > Trachelipus rathkii. The sequence goes on from JABUQX010129899.1 coordinate 13,168, forward strand.
ATATATGATACAATTTATATTATATATATATTATTATATATATATATATTATAATATAATATATATATAATATATATAACAATGGGCGCCGTTATAGCAAAATTTAGGGGGCGCCATAAATTATATATATTTATATATTAATTATATTATATATATATATAATATGTATATATATAGTAATGATATATATAATATATATATATATATATATATATATATATATACTAATAGTATATATATATATTTAATGTAAAATATTTTAGAAAAAGTTTGAAATAATAAAAGAAATGCCAACATTATGGTACAACGCAGATAATTCCTAAATCATTTTGGAAACGTTTTAATTCAAATGAGTAATAACCTAGTAAGAAGTGGTTCTATTATTATTAAAGAGTGTTCGCTTTTTAGGCATGAATAATAAGAATTTAATAGTATTTCTTTTTTCCTTTCTTAAAATCAGTTATAATATCTTCTATCTAACAAGGATATTTTTTGAACGTGAAAACGTTTCCATCGCGGAAAAATGCCTAACAGTTAACAATCAGCCCATTTAAATCTTTCGTTGGAAAATAGTTGACCTTAGCCCACGTTTAAACCCATTCGTAAGGTTTACTAAACGACCTTTCAATTGAACCACAGTAACTTTGATGGAAATGTGGAAAAAAGAGTACACTTTGATTAGCTTTGTGGAAACGTGGGGAAAATGTACAATGATTTTGTATAATATGCTGTACAAGCTCATTTTCTCTCATCTATTGTTCCCTAATCTGGAATCATTCCAGAATTAACAAAGATTTCTGGCTTCACCAATTAGGATTGTCCAAATATATATTCAGTTATAAAGAGTTCAAATTTTTTTTAATCTTCGGATTTGGTTAATTTTCTTGTTCTAACTGGGGGCAAAATGCAAGGAAAGGTCCGATGTTATGATATTGTGTTGCCGAAATAAATTTTGAAACTCAGAGAATGAAATGAGAGAATCAGATAAAGTATAAATGGTGTGGGTGGTTGCACAAGTAAGCTGCAAGCAAATCTTCCCCAGACAGAGAGACACTTTTTGAATCGTCGCGTTAGGCGTCTTTGGAAATTCCTTTGGGATACTGCAATTGGAAATGAAAAATTCTTAGGACAAAAAGAGTTCTAAGATTTTCTTTAAAAAATTCCCTTTAAAAAAGAGTGCATTAGTTTTCTTTCCATCAAGTCTTTGTAAAAAATATTTAAAGTTTTTTATGTGACAATGAAAACCATCATCCAATTTTTTACTTTAGTTTGATTAATATTTCCTATAGGCTCCAAATATATAAACTATATTTCGTCATGATTATTTAAACAGATGAGAAATGCAGGACTTCCTGCTCTGATGAAAAGAGCTGACATGCTGAAGTTCGTGTGGCTTGCGTTACATCTGGATAAGATGAGAGATTTTTTAATGATAAATTTTATCTGGATAAGTTTCTTAAAATATCCCTTAGTTGAAGTTTACTTAGTGGTCAATCTTTTTTCGCAAAACAAAGGTATATTTTCGCATAACAAATTTCTGCGAGACATTTTTCACTCAAAAAAAAATTTTTATAAATTATTTTACTATTCCAATGGAGTTGTTTCGAAATTCTGGAGAACATATTTAGGTGTCATTAATTATTGTTTTCGATAACGTTAGGGCACACACTTAAAAGAAATTTGGCTTTAGGGGGACTGGTCTCTTATTAGCTTCTGTTCTGAACTCCCCAATTTTCTTTGCCAGTCATGGGGGAGCACCCATCAAACTCAAGTCCAACAAGCTTACCCATATTTAAATTGTAAATATCTCGGTAGTAGACAATAAAGCTCTGGCTATATCTTCAGCTTTAAGTTTTTTAGGAGGAGTAAAGCCTAGAAATTCTTCACGTACATTGAGATCCTTATTATTTACTAAGATATATGGGTAACTTTTAATTCTTAAATATGAATATTGTGAGTCAATTAAATATTTACTAATTCGTTTTATTCCCCCATTTAAAAAGCAAACTTTGACTTACCTATCAACTTCGCACAAATAAATAAGTTCATTCTGAAATCATATGTGATGTGTATTTTACTTTTACCTGCTTACTTCCGCTTTGATTTCCCAAATGTTCCATCAGAACAGACATCTCGCAGCTTTTACTCTGAATTTGAGCAATTCGGAAAAATTGACGGTATCTGCAGCGCTACCCTTTATTGTGCGACCATCAATAAGTACTCTCCTTCATTTTGATCCTCGGTTATTACACTTAAAATCTTTTTCTCCGTATCGTATAGAAAGAGACCCTCCAAGCTTCCTAAACTTTCGGATCATCCGTGCCAGTAACACTCTTATTTATATTATTCATTCCGTTTTAATAAATCCCTTGCTGCTACCGACAATATTCTACAAATATTAGACGATTTTTTGGTTGGGGGGGGTTGGGCCTTCCCTTCTAAAAAGAGAGCGCTCATCTTTATGCCCAATTTCCCGAATTGCAATGGACTTTAGACATCGAATGCAATTCTTTATATTTATCTAAAAAATGGTTTTACAAAAAAAATAAGGAGCCAAATATCGTGCTCTTTTGATAGAATGGGCTAAAATAACCCACACAATCTACAAAACGATCCTTTCAATATTTTAGAAAAAGCTAGCCAAGAATTGGGCAGATCTAGCTATTCATAAGGGAAAGGAGTTTTTTTTTTCCTCTTTTAAGCAACTTTAAATAAAATAAAAAATTTGTACAGTGTATAGCTGTAGTATGTTTTGTTAATAAGTCATACTTTAATCTTTAATATTGATTCCAATTATGTAATATTTTCCCAATATCCAGCGACATTTTCCTCTTGTACACACCTATATCCCAAGTAAAGGCAACATAATACTAATATTTAAATATTCAATAACAAGATTTTGGCTTCAATACATACTATACCACAACTTGAATATTAATCATCAGCAACATTACTTAGAAGCAGCACTAAAAAAATGGGTTCGTAGTTTTGTTCAATTACAAGTGAAATAACTAATTTTTCATTTCCTCAGCCTTTTTCAATCTATAAGCATAATCCATATTTTTCAGTATTACTATTGTCAGATATAATGAAATAAAAATATTTTTTAAACCCACCTATGCGCTACCTCTTTCGGATTCTCAAGCACACAAGCAGTTACCTCTCTTCCAACCCAGGACTATTTGGCAATTTTTTCCATTTTTTTACCCAGCCACAAGGTATACCATTCGTATAATTCCTATTATGATGTAGAGCTAATAAAAAGCTATTATGCATCTAAAGTCTGAGACGGTTAAAAAAAATACAATACAAATTCAGAATTATTGTCCGAAGGCTGAGGAGGAGCTGATGCCGGAGATGGGCAATGCTTTTATGAAGGTATACATGAGCGGCGTTTACAAGTCTGGCGCAGGGTAGGCCATGGCCCTCCCCTACATTTTCAGCCACAAAGTATCTCAAGATAAAAAAAAATAGGCTTTTGTATATATATATTATAATATATTATAATACATATATATATATATTATATATAATATTATATATATATATATATATATAGAAATATATGAATATATATATATAATATATTATATATACATATATATATTATATATATATATAAATAGATATATATTATTATATATATTATATATATATATATAATTATATATATATATATATATAATATATAATATATATATATTAGCCAATGTGATCTTAAAAACAGAAATTATTGTGGAAATATTCTCATGAGAGTTCAAAATCTAGGGGGTGGACATGGCCCTACTTGGCCCCCATAACGGCGCCCATGTATATATATATAGTATATATATTATATATATATATATATATATAATTATATATATATATATATATATAGATTATATATATATAATATATATATATGTATATAATATATATATAAATTAGGTGGAAAAAAAATTTTATTTTTGGAAAACAAACAGTATGGCACACACGTCAGTATCATGATCTAATGTTATGGTTAAAATTTCAGGCGCTGTGCGATCTCCTCAACGCAACAGACCCCCCACTTTTTAACTTTTTTGGGGCATTAAAGAAAATATCAACCAATTTCACCCACTTCTACGTATCTGATTTTGATGAAAATTGGTGTGTAGGGTTATTTTACCTTGCAAAGCCAATGGTTCAATATAAAAATGTCTCTGAGGGCGAATACTTTTTGAATTCTCGAGGCCAAAACATTTGGAAGGGGTCCTACAACCCTTTAACTTCCCAGGCACCTAGTTTGATTTTTTAAAATCCTTGAAGTGAGATGTATAGTGTTAGTGTTTTATAATAATATTATATATTTATATATTATATATATATATAATATATATATATATAATATAGGTAATATATATATATAATATATCATATTAGTATATATTATATATATATAATTATATATATATATATATATATATATATATATATTATATATATATAGAATATATATATATTATATTATATATATATATAGTTATATATATATATAATATATATAATTATTATATAATATATATATAGTATATATATATATATATATATATATAAATATATATATATATATATATTATAATATATATAATTTTTTAGATAACAATAAAAAAATTGAAAATTTCAATAAAGTCTACCAGAAGCAAATCATGCAATTTAATTTTTTGGATTTTCGTGTGAATTTCCGCTTCGATGACTCCTTCCAGAAGGCAGATGTTGTAGAGGCATTGCTATTCGCTATGAATAGAGAAAAGTACCGATTCAAAAGGTTTCGGTAACTGCTAAATATGGTTATAGAATTGTTGCAAGGAACGTGGAAGCCATTTGGACAAAGTTTTCCCTTTCCAACAAGTAACACATGAACGATTTTCGTTTTAAGAATTCAAAGACTATAGAACCAGCCTTTGAAACTATATAAAGTCCACCAAAGTCAGACAAATTATGACTTCAAAAGCTGTAGTAAGTAATTATGATAAGATGTTTAACATTTGCACATGCAACTGCTATGATAAAAAAATCCAATGAACTGGTTGCAGATGCAAAATTAGAATGCCTGATTTGTAAAAAGATCATTTGTAGGTCAAAAAAGAAAGGAAAAATCAATTATGAATGGGAATCATTTGTAGGTCAAAAAGAAAGGAAAAATCAACTAGGGGCAATTGATAAAGCAGTAACAGATGCTAGAAGAAGGACGCAAGAAAATTTTTAAAGCCTTAGTGGTAATACTGTTATAAGTCTTGGGAGGAGTAGGGGTTGTTTTATTAGTAGTAGTACAAAAGGCGAAGAAATTTGTGCAACTTCAACCAACATAATAATAAATTTTGATGTTATAGAGGAAGATACTATGGAAAAAAAGAGAAACGGAAATGATGATGAATTTCTTCAAGAATTTGAACTTAGAGAAAATATTCAAAATAGATTTAGGTATAATAATTTAGCAATAATAGCTGACAGGTGTCGTGTAAGCTACAGGGCAACTGCTGCTATTGTGAATGCAGCATTAAAGAATATAGGAATATTGAATGAAAGCAGTATGTTGGATGGGAAAAAGTTGAAAGGGAGAGAAAACGTGTTGGCAACACGAATGTCATCAAAATGCAATTAGAAAACTCTAACATTGAATGCATTGGATTCAACGGCAGAAAAGATCATACTAAAACAAATGCTAGAACTGTAATACGCGGGCTCATGATTTTATTGCAAAAGAACCAAATGATATTTAGATGCCTCCTCTTACATCAGAAATACTCTATACTACTAATGTATTACTGATGAAATAAATAACTTTTATAATTGATTCAAATAGCAAAAACTCCCTTAAGGCAGTTCTTTAATATGGGAATAGCAAGACAGAACTGGAAGATAAAAGAGTATTGAGAAATGATTGGAAATATATGGAGACAGCTACAGGTGCCTTAATAGTGGTCTTTAACCCACACTTTAATTCCAATAGACACCATATACAGTTAATTGCTTGAGAAACATCGGGACCCAAAAACATTTAAGGATATCATTGGGAACAAAAAATTGACAGAACATTTATAAGCCGAGATTTGTTTTAATGTATGAAACGTGTAAATAGCAACCATTGTAGAAAATGCCCAAAGATCTTCGCTTTACATAAAACTTAGCCACTGACCAAAAAATTTGAACGAATTGAGAATAAAATGGAAAACCAAATCTTATATCGCCATCATAGCCAAGAAATCTCCAGGCACCTTCATCATGCCAGATGGCTAGCAAAAGCAACCAAAACTAATAATAATCTCTTCGTCCTTCTCTGAGCCTCCAGCAAAAGCCTCTCAAAATATAGTAAATATAGAATAATGAAAGTTTACGCACCAGGTATTTTTGGATAAAGTCTCATCCATAGGCAACTGATGGAGCGCGGAAATTTTTGGTAACATGAATGTGCCTACTTAAAACGTATAACAAACAAAATCATGCAGTTGATTAGGAGCGTGTACTAAAAAATACAAACTCGCGTTACTTTTTATCTGAGAATATATTACTTGCTAATGCTAGTAGCCACTAGAAAAAAGATA
>JABUQX010129900.1:0-25936 GCA_015478945.1 Trachelipus rathkii
AATTCTCAAGATGTGGAAAATCCACATACCCCTGAAAGGCCACATGGTTTGGCAAGCCCCTTAAATCCTCATGGAAGCAATATTCCACCCAATGAGGATGATGTAGATACCACACCACAGTGGGGTCGACCTCATAAATCTGAGAAACCCCCTGTTGTTGAAAATCTTTTGCGGCTGGATGAACCTCCCAAATTGGAAAAAAGAAATGGTTCAACCACCACTCACCATAGGCATAATCCTCAGTGGGAAATCCAGGATGAATATAGCCATTCCCCGCAAGTATTTTAATCTTCCTCTATTAAGTCCGCGACTGCGCCCACTCTGAGGGAATTGCGTTAGGCAAGGTACAGGGTGGGTGCATTCGGACAAGTTATTTTTTAATTTTTTATTTTCTTAAGTAATTTGATTTTATTTATTTTATTATTTGTTTTTTTTTTTTTTCGCATCCCTCCATATCTCGAAAATACGCTGCATGGCTGATGAGATGGAATGCGCTCAGGAGTACTGAATAATGTAGACCAAGTACTAGAAATATTTATACAATATCTCTGGATCATGATTGAATGATGGCTTATGCCTATTACAATATCGAGTAATAGCATAATAATAAATCTTATTAGTCTATTGCAATAAGAAAAGCGTGAAGCCAATAGCGAGTAAAAATTATGATCACTACTATAGTCTCCTTATGTTATAATAATAATCTCCTAGTTGAAGGTACCAATAGAACTTCGACCTCACAATTACCTTCTTATAATAATTAATAAAATTATGTATCTCTTAATGTATATAGAAGGATGCTTCCCATGTTATATGCCCATTAATCTCATCATATATCTACTACGTGAATGTAGAGATCTATAATATAATGATATAGATTTAATATATATGTCACAAAAATGTGATATTAGGTCACAAGGAATACTGTACCTACAATATAAGTGATAAAGTATATGTTAAGTTTATTACATATTAATCACGTGACCACAAATGATTTACCCACAAGTATATCTATGTAAATGTACTCTAAATATTATTATAAGATATACAACTTCAAACTATTCTAAATATGCCCTATAATTATTAACACATCCACACTACTTATAGACTTGTTAAGGGTTAGGTAATAGGGAGCTAAAGAGGAATATAACTACCTCATAGGTATGGTAGATATAGAGCCATCACCTATAAGTAGGACAATCTATAAACCAATTCTTAATTATATTTCCCCCTTTATGAATCACATGTCTGATGATCCTAGTGATAATATATAATAAATTATGATTATTGGTGATTCAATTACACGTATATAACCTTCATACTCATAATACTAATCAAGACTCAAAAGGATAAATCTCAAACGTTTAGTTATGAAGAGCCTGAGTCTCGCGACCTGATATGTACTATAAGGTTCCCAACAAATTAAGAATAACTCAGCACATAAGATTCATGTTGAGATGATATGCTTCTTCTAACTTACCTAGTCTCAAACTTAACTCAAGAATTCCACAAAATGAGGTTTATGGTGAGTCGATCTATGGGTCTCAGAAATACTGCAATTACTAATACCGAGAGCAGCTCTGAATAATGTAGTATTCTTATATAGTCTAATTAGTAGACTCACCTATGGAAGTGTATCGTATGCTCTGCATTGATCCCTAGCTTCATGCGATAACCTGCGTGGCCTCACAGAGTAGTTGCTGTCCACTCCACCAATATGCGGCAATTCCTTAGTGCTCTTCCTACTATGATTTGAGGCATTTTTTCATACGGAGGGTTAAGTCCGCGTATCTTTTTAGCTTATCATTTGTCAAGAGGGTGTAACACCTTGGCATACCTGGAAGGTCGTCTCGTCCCTGCCACAGCTGTATAAGCATTGATCTCCAAGAAGATTGATCGTGAGAGGCCCAAGGATCTTAATCTCTCTGTGTAAGTGAGTAGAATTCTACTCTAAGCGAGGTTATTGTATCAACTCACTACACTATAGAACTATGGGAGTTATCTTGAGCGGTTTGATAGAGATATCTGCAGTATTTACATCTATACAATTATATCGAACGGTAGTACCCGAGTGGTATGAGTTGTGTCCTCGCTCATATGGTCCTGTGTTACCATTTCGAGACTCTCGAGCTCGCTGAAGCCGCGGTCAGGATGGACGCTCACAAAGAGAGTGTCCTGTTTCTCCGCAGCATGGATTACGCGCAGGTCTCCTTACTGCTTTTATGTGGAGAACTGAGGCCAGCATAACCTCCTGTATACGGGCTCGATCAGTGTTTAATAAATGTCGCGTTATTCTTTATTTATTCCCCGCTGTCGAATGATGCTTGGTTAAAAATTGTGAGGTCCACCCACTCAGGTTGAGCATATACCGTTCACGGGCATTTTTATGTAAGTACTTGAGCGCGGCCCACGGAGTAATCACTTGTTCAGAGGACGAATACACTCCAGAGTCTCCGTGGATAATTATATATATATTCAAATAGATAATAGATTAAAAAACGAGACAACACCTACTCAGATAGTCTAACATGGTATAGTATAAGAAAGATCAGTTATGAGTATTTTTTGAGGTACAGTACCTCACCTTCACTATTAAGAATAATGTAAAATCAGATCACTATCATTTCCATCTGTCGTGCATTATGAATTCATTAACTGTAGCAATAGTATAAGGAAATCTCGTCATATGAGGTAAATCAAAGCACAAAATGAATGTAAAGCTGAAGAAACAACCTAGAGTCGGTTAGGATACTAGATTTAGAATACAAGCAGCTGATATTCATGCTAAACTGGATATAGAAATACGAGTGTGAGGTATATTAGGAAAGTCTTAATCCGCCAGCTCAGTATATACGTCATATATATATAATAAAAACCGACTACTCGTCGTTCAGTGTATATATACCTCTATAGTACTAGTAGTTCGTGTATATATATATAACTAGTATTACGTTATATTAAAATACTATGAGCAGATATCACTAAAGTTGAACTCACTCATCTATACTACGGTTGGGCTCTAGTTCACTATACTCCAGTTTAATGAACGTCGTGATTTTACCCTATAGTAGCCGCGATATACCTAAGTATATATTATATATATTATATAGTAAAGATTATACTCCTTATTTAATACTTCCAACTTATTATAATGCACAGAGAGGATAATAATAAAGTCATATCTAAGTTTAGTGATTATTATTGTGAAAAAGAAGATTAAGTAGACACAGGTTAATGTAGATTTGACTACAAATCTTACGTGAAGTTTGTAGCTATTGTAATATATTAGAAAGATATAGAGTAGTAGCACGTATTAGTTAGTATATGTAATTAGTTACGCTCGTAGCAGACTCTCCTACAGTGCTCATATCAACTATAACGTATATATATTATATTGTATATATATATAGTACGCTCACGTTATCATAGTAGCTTTATTCACTCAACTAATGCCTCGATTTCTTGTATTAGTGGTATCCTAGTATCACAACTCTGTAGTAAGAATGATTTGTGTCACAACTTAAATTAGGTAACATAGCTCCCTAAGTAGTCAAAAGTTTTAGTATAATATATTATGCTTATCTATCTCTACGCAAATATAAATAAATATGGCTTCACTATAACTAGTTATGAGATAAGCCATATTCCTATGTATCTGATTCAGTAAATTTCCTATCTATATGAACAATAACCTACTACTACTACAAAGGTGAACAGTCGCGGTCTCACTATATACAATATATTAGGAAGGTAAATATATATATAATTATGACACAATAGTAGACTATTTATACTACCGAAGGCGTTTCGCTGATCACTTATGTGATCACCGTAGTATATATATGAGTTAGAAGTTCTACAATATATAATATATAATTTAGAGGGCCAGTGTAAGGACCATACTAGGTATAATGCTAAAGCTATATGTTTATCCATGAGCCTTTATTAAACAGCGTATGTCTCCCCAGGATTAATGATAGTATACCTCGTATTGGAGAGTAAACATTACTGAGGACTAGGACTCTATCACATACTACAAGGACTATATGTAAATCAATATTGAATGATACTAAACCTCCTTCTTTATTAACGTTACTCTATATAATCATAACAGCAAATGAAGTAATTGAGAAGCTGACTGTTAAAGAAGCTGATTCGCTGTACAACGGTAGTACCGAAAAGGTCTTGCATTGGTTTTCTGTGGTATCCCGGTGTGCTTAAGAGTTATATGAAGTGGTGTAAATATGGCGCATATGCTGACTAGGCGCGAAATACTGTGTCTCTATAAACTTTAGCTGGCACTCGCAGTCATGAGATATTGAGACTTTTCTCACGAGAGTCTAAAAGTAATAAGATCCTCGTAGTTTTGGACTATATTTATATAAGATGATATTTCCTATATCGTACTCCTTAGAAATCAACTGTACCTTTGATAGTCGCTTAGTGGAAGTCAGTATTAACCCTCTAATAATATAAGTTCAGAGGTGTTTATTCATCGATTGGGTATGATTACATAAATCTTACCTCACGTAACCTTTAAAATGATGGGCGTAGGGGGTGCGATGAATGATGAGGTTTCGCTCACACTAAATAGAATGAAAACTATTATCTACCAATTATCCCATATTAAGTATGTAAGATTACAGCTGAAATTTACTCATACGGGTTTAGTAACCTACGGTAATACATTATATACTATCTCACGATAATTTTATTACATTAGTTCCACTAACAACATAAGTATATATTGGTAGTAAGTAGTATTATACCATTCCTCATAAATGATTTAGGTAAGAATCAGCTTAGATAGATTAATCATTATTGAGTTATTGGCCTATTATAATTTATTCTCACCTAGCAGTGACTAGTTTATATTATTAAATTGATATAAGGAATATCAGGGTTGATAGGTTTGTAAGCTGTATAGTGACATCAACGTAAGTCTTGAATTACTAGTAACTCATAGTAGTTAATATATAGTATACTATAGTGACTAGGTTATGTTTTTTTTTCTCTTCGACTTCTTGTTTAACGTTAGATTTTTGCGGCTATCTTCATATTGAGGTCTTTCTCTCTCTATGGAGCACGAGAGTACATTCGTACCTATTATTGGATAGCTTCCAGTTTCATGTAATACGATTGCTTAGACCAGATTATAGAGCTTCCACTTTTTTAGTTGATCTAATTGAGTATAGTGAGTTTTCTTATTCTTTTTTGGTTTTACCTCTCTGAGGTTACAAGTGAATTTGGATTGTGTGAGTTCGATGCAGAGGGAGTGTTTTTCTCAAGGGGCAAACACTCACCTGAACATTACACTCGCCAACATTTGTCTGGTAAATTGTCCAATTTCTATATTCCTGTAGAATAGTGGTCATATGCAGATGCTTCGAGTAGGATTCATTTTAGGTGCTTAGCAGTTAGGTTTTGGCGTACGAATAATTGGTTGGCACTAACAGTTTCTCTTGTTACTTACATCCCATATCTATAGTTTTTGCCTGGTATATTGTTTTGTCTGTATTTTTTATGATCTGTGGTGTGCTGTGTTCCTATGCTGATAGTCTTAGATTTGCACAGGCGCGAGCTTGCCTTCATGCTACCATACCATACACTAGTAGTCGTCATTTGCTCCTATTAATGCTGCATCCTGTTGAAAGTACCACCATCATGTATCTAACTCCTAGATTTTGCTCTGTGTCTGGAAACCGTCAGATGGCGTTAAGAATGTCATTCTTCTAACTCTTTTAATATATCCAACCATAACTTATTTTATAATTTCCACCTGCAGAGGTGGAGTATGTGCCCTACTATAAACATAATGTACGATCTGCCTGTTGACGATGTCTCGGAGTGAGAATCGTCGATCTCCTAACTTCGATGTTCTGTGGCTTAAAATCTTTCTTCCTTTCTACTACAATAATATTGTGCTTCAGCTTCTGTTCTCCAACAGAACAGATTGTTCATGGGCTTTTTATTACCTTATGACTACTTCTCACGAACATGTTAGTAAATGCTTCTCATCCAAATACTGAGGTCCTCTATTTAAGTGATCTTCAATGTAACAGCAACACTAAATGGATGGGTTCCTCTCATACTGATTTATGTGGGGAGGAAGCCGAATCATTCAGTATTCTCAAAAATCTTCTGGGAATCGTTCCAACCAATTCTTGAACACACTTGACCTATTTTTCACCACTAGTCTTCTCTCTATAATTACACCACCTTCGCTCCTATCGTTAAATCTGACCCAACCTTATGTCTCTTAATTTTAATACTTTCTCTCAACTAGCTCCATGCCTGCTCTATGGGGTTGTTTTTTTTCTGGACTTTGGATCGGGTTTGCGATTGGGGGCCATTGGCGATTGCTTTGTCTACGCTACTATAATTGGAGTGACTGCTTTGACTCTGAAGACGCTTCAGCTTCTGCGGATAAAGTGGGAACTTAAATTGTTGATGGGATGAGCAGGCTCATTCCTTCTTGTACTAAATCTTTTTCTCCTCAAAATCCATGGTTCGATCGTGCTTGTTCTCTGGCTTTCAGGCTAAAAACAGTGCGTATCGTGTGTGGAAAAATTCTCTCGTTCTCCTATCACTCTGCTAATTTTCATTCAAAGCTCTAGAAATGCTGCAGGGGTAACTCTTCGACTGAGCAAAACGGGACCTTTCATTAAACGCAAAGTGCGCTTACCCTCCTTGGTGTCTCCTACTGACAATAGTCTTTCTAGCCCTCTTTGCAAAGTAACATCTTTTAACTAATTTTCTGTAATCAAACGCTTTCCTCCTCTTTTTGCCTCTGGATGGTTCTGTGCTAATGACTCCAACTGAAAAAGATCCAATCTCTTTGGCCTCTCTATTTTTCTCGTTAACTCAACCTGAACGATTCTGTCATCCTCTTCCTCCATACCTTCTCCTCTCCAGGGTGTGTCTAATGCCTTACCTGTGGATTACATTTGATCGATGCATGGCTCCTGAAATCTTTGAACATTAGGAAGGCCGGGTGGGGCCCGGATGTCAATTCCTCAACTAGTTTTGAGGGAGTGTGCTTCCGTGCTGAGTGCTGACCCCGCCCCTCGTTCAACTTATTCTTATGCCTCAATAACTATCACTTTCCTCAATGTTGGAAGCGCGCATATGTCCAACCCACCTATTCCGAAAAAAGGAACCGCTCTGTTCCTTCTAACTATCGCCCTTTAGCCTCTCACTTGTATTCCGTCTAAGATCTTTGAAAACGCCTTCTCAACTCACTTCGTTAGGACCATCTGTTAATCCATTCCCTTCTTTTCGATCGGCAGTACGGGCTTTCACGCGCTTGATGGTCATACGGGTCTGAATATAGGGCTTTTCCCATTTAACAAGATTTAGGTTTTCCGCTCTTAGGACTATGAAGGAAACTTGCGTGGTGGAGCTTGACATATCCAATGCATTTGACCGGGTATGGCACGCGTCACTGCCTCCAAGCTCCCCTCCTATGGGTTTCCTTCTTCTCTTTGCTTACATGTCTAGCTTTCTTTCAAATCGCTCAAATATCGGGCCCTGTTGTTGATGGTGCCGACTTCTTCTTTTTCTTAAAATAGTGGTGTTTTCTTCAGGGTTCCTTGTATTATTTCCTGACTTTAATTCCTGCTTTTCATTAAAAGGTAGTCTTCTACGTGCACATCTAACTCTATTAACTCATATGCCAAAGACTCGACCCTCATTCTTCAAACTCATTTCAATGTCTACTCCCTCTTTTACCTCTATATGCCTCTCGTATAACTTTCCGTTTCTAATTCTACTGTCTGGATAGAATTTCCGGTTGGGACATCTCAACCTTGTGAAATTCAATTCTTTAAAAACTCACTTCTACAAAATCTCCTTCTAAAACACCTTCTAACTTTCCTATATCTTTCGACCGGTTCTCTCGTCTCTCCTGTTTTGACAATATAACAAACCCTTGCTTAACATAATACCCGAAAAAATTCTTGGAAACTCACATCACAACGGTTGCTAAGGTGCGGCATCAAAGAAAACTGAAGTTCTGTTTAGGAGTGCAAGACTTTTTCCACTTCTCAGTTACTCCAGCTATACAAGGATCTCATCCGCCCTTTTATGGAGTACTACTCTCATATCTGGGGGGGGGGGGGCCTTGTTTTCCCCCGGCTTTTGGTTGGGTAGGGGAAAAGTCCAAAAGGCTTATAGACTGTTCCTGAACTTTCTAGTTCACTTGACCCTCTATCTTAGCGGCGCGATGTTTGGTGCTTTTATCTCTTTTCTATAGGTACCGTAGCGGCAAGTGCTCGAAAGAACTTTCCACTCTCGTACCACCACCTTTACGACGCCCTCGTAGCACAATGGGTGCTGTGTCAGCACATGAGTTTGGTGTTGATATTAGGAATTCCAGACTAGTTCGCTGCGGTGCTTCCTTCTTCCCTGCCACCTCTGTTCTGTGGAATTCTCTTCCATCTTCGTGTTTCCTACTCAATTTATCTCCCTCACTTAATCCGCTCTTGTCATACTGCGTAATTTGCGATTATATGTAATTTTGAGGCGTTCAACACCCCCTCCTTGAATAGGGTTCTGCCCGTGAGCGGCGGTGACAACTGTAAAAAAAAAAATAAAAAAATAAAAGGTTCTAATAAGGAAATCATTAAGCTAGCTGAAACCCCACAATAATGGCATCTCTGACAGTGAACCACTTCTAGAATGCATTTAAATAGCCTAACCGAGGAGCTTGCTCGCGTGACAAAAAAAAAGATTCACAGAAGTGAAAGCCGCCTTATCAGCAACCCCTGGCAACAGCACTGATAGTGACGATGGTGGTGTTTCAGCAAATAAACCTACTGAACATGAAGAGGATTTGGATATGTTAGATTTTGAAAAGTTCATGGCCGAAATTGCATTGATATCTCATTCGCCTTCAAAGGAATCACACCAAGGAACCCCATCGAAAAAACTGAAGAGACAGTCATCAAGGAGCAAAGATAATTCAAAGTTGCAATCTGTGAAAGAGGAGATGAAGTTCTACGAAAACATGGAGATGCTGCCAACAGAAGAGAATCCTTTCATGTGGTGGCATGAAAATGGGCCACGGTTTCCATTATTATCAGTGCTTGCAAGCAAATAATTATCAGCTACTCCCTCATCAGTCGAGAACGAGCGTATTTTTAGTGTAGGTGGGAATGTAAACACCCCAAAAAGGAACTTTCTCTCGCCAGATACTAGTGAAAGCTTAATGTTTTTGCATCACAATTTAAGAATTTTTGAATTTGAGTATTGAATGATATCTGTTTTTATCTTAAAGGGGTCTATTATTTTAGCTATGTCATGTTTGAGTAAATAGCGCATTTTTATTTTTGTCCTTTTCAGCTGATTTAATTGAGGGTCTCTTTCTTTAATTATTTTATTTTTTATATTATAGCAGTTTAAAGAATCTTCTTGGTAAATTGTAAATCAATGTTAAACATAAAAGCTTAGTAGCTAAAGCTTTGTTTAATACTTAACTGGAAAATGGAAATGGGAATATTTTTTGAATAAACACAAACATGGGAAAAAGTTATTAATATTATTATTTCATTTTATTATTCCTTAAAGAACATTTTAATTATAAAAATAAATATATACTTGGGCACAACCAAATGAAATAAATGACTAAGTATTGGTTTTACAGGGAATGAAATCCTGAGTTGGTTAGCAGAAACAAATGTTCTATCTTATTAACTGTGTATTTATTATATTATTAAAGTATCGGTATCAAGTATCGGTATCGGCACCTAAAAAAAAATAGAGATCGGTATCGCCTCTTTTCTGGTATCCGGTACATCCCTAATATATATATATTATATATATATTATATATATATTTATATATATAATATATATATATATATATATATATATATAATATATATATATATTATATATATATAATATAAGGAAAAAGGATAGTAATGAGGAGGTGAAGGAGGTGAAGGAGGTGGTGAAAAGGAAAAAGGAGGCTTAAGTGTGTAAAATGGTTGGGAAGTAGGAGAAAGGAAAGCTGGAAGGAATATAGAAGGGTTAGAGTGGAGCATAAGAAAGGGCGGTGGAAGAGGACGAAAAGAGAGAGCAAAAAGTAATGAATGGTGTAGAAGTGACGGAAAAATTTGATCGGGAGCAAGAATGTTCTGGAAAGAAGTAAATAAAAAAATGGAAGAAGAAGGAGGGGTTTGGGGAGAAAGGATTAAGGGAGGAGATGGGAGTGGATAGGAGGAGAGGATAGGGTGAGGAAGAGGTGGGGGAGTATTTTAGTGTTTATTGAAGAAAAGTGGTGGGGGAGGGAAGGAAGTTTTGGCAAGAGGTAAGGATGGGGAAGGAATTGGGGAGGGAGGGGGAGGATGAAATAAAATGGAGAAAATTATTAGGGCCTTGAATAAAGGAAAAAAAGGGAAGTTCGCAGGAGGTCTGGATGGTGTGAGAATAGAAATGTTGCAGAAGGGAGGTATAGGGGTGGAGGAAATGGCTGTAATAGGTTATATAATTATATTTGGAGAGAGTGGTGAGGTAACCAACAGGATTGGGAGGATGGTTTGTTAGTTC
Organism: Trachelipus rathkii; assembly: GCA_015478945.1. Taxonomy (NCBI): domain Eukaryota; kingdom Metazoa; phylum Arthropoda; class Malacostraca; order Isopoda; family Trachelipodidae; genus Trachelipus; species Trachelipus rathkii. Next base: position 10,551 of record JABUQX010129900.1, read on the forward strand.
CTGTATAAGGTAAAGGGGATATGGATGGAATGTGGGAATTAATAGAGGTATAATGTTCTTTTAAAGTGTGGTAGGGAAGTGTATGGAGAATACTGATGAGAGAGTGAGAGGTTTACGGAGGGGAGATGGGGAAGAACAAGGAGGATTTAGGGAGGGAAGAAGGGAAGAGGTTGTGTGGACCAAGTGTTTACACTAAAGATGCTTGTGGAGAAAAGTATGAGAGGAAAGGGAAAGTGTATGGGTGTTTTTTTTTTAGATTTGAAGAAAGCATATGATAGAGTGAAGAGGGGTGAATTGTGTAGGGTGTTGGAGGAAATGGAGTGGGGGTAAATTAGGTAAAGGTATTTCGGGCCTTTTATAGAAATAGTAGAATGTGTGTGAGAGTGTTTGGGGGGAAGAGTGAGATGTTTGGGGTGGTGAGAGGATTGAGGCAGGGGTGTGTAAATGTTCGCCGTGGCTATTCAATTTGTTTATGGAGAGTGTTTGCAGAGGGAATGGTGAGGGAGGGGAGGGGGGTGGAATTGAATGAATGGGAATGAAAAGAAGGGAAGTGAACATGATACTGTTTGCGGACGATACTGCCCTAGTGGCGAGAAAGCGGAAGGGCTGAGGTATTTGGTGAAGGAGTTTGAGAGAATGTGTGTGGACAAAAGGGGCTAAAAATAAATCCAGGTAAGAGTAAAAGTGTTAGTGTTTGAGGAGGGGGAAAGAGGAGGGGGAAGGGTTAGAGGTTAGAGTAGGGGGTGTAGTATTGGAAGAAGTAAAGATTTTTAGATATTTAGGGATGGTTTTGGGTAAGGGGGGAGGGATGAAGGAGGAGATAGAACATAGAGTAGGAGAAGGAATGAGAGCTTTATTAAGTGGTCTGAGAGAATTATGGAAAGGGGGGTATTTATCACAGAAAGTTAAGATAAGTTATGTTTGAAAAAATTTGTGTACCAGCGGTGTTGTATGGGTGTGAAACGTGGGGTTGAATGCCAGGTCCAGGAAGAAGTTGGAAGTATTTGAGATGAAGGGGTTGAGAGCGGTTTGTGGGGTTAGCAGAAGGGAGAGAATTAGGAATAGGGTGGTGAGGAAGAGATGTGATTGGAGGAATGGGTTGGTGGGAAGAGCGGAGAGGGGAATTTAAGATGGGATGGGCATCTAGTGAGAATGGAGGAAACAGAGAGTGGTTAGGAGAGTTTGGGAAGCGGAGGGGATAGGAAGGAGAGGAAGTGGGGAGACCAAGAAGGAAGGTGGATGGATGGAATAGAGGAGGTGTTGGAGGAGGGAGGGATGAGGGAGGAAGAGGGTAGGGTAGTTGGCGAGAGATAGAGTGGGGTGGAGGAGGTGGGTTGAGGGCGAGATGAGGGGAAGTGTGAATGAGAGAGGCTGTTACGTACCACCACCCCGCTCAAGCGGGAAAAAGTGTATATAAAATAAATAAATGAAATAAAATATATATATATATATATATATATATATATAGTATAATATATATATATATATATATATATATATATATAATATATATATATATATAATATTAATTATATATATATTATATACCTTTTAAACATGCTTTATCCCCTATGCAGGGGTAACACGGGGGACCACAGGTATATATATTATATATATAGTATATATTATATATATATATATAATATATATATATATTATATATAATATATATAATATATATATATATTATATATATATATATATATATATATATATAATATATATAAATCTGGTAATAGCGTCGGGTGGGGTGACATGGACCACTTTAGGTATAACTTCATGTCTCCCTCCTTTTCCCTAATACAGTTTTTGGAATTTTTTTCTTCTGAAATCAGGCCCTATAAGTAGGTTCATAAGCACGACAAAAAAAATAATGTAACTCTAATAATCATAGTTTTATAAAGTTTAAATAAAGCTCATTTAGACTCAGTTTGAAGGGGTTAATCGGACCACCATTGTGGGGTGAATTGGGCCATCTTTTTAAATTCCTCTTTTATGTATATAATTCAATTTTATATTTTAATTTTTAACTTAATATAGTAATTGTTTTTTATATTAAAATTAGTTATAAGTAATTAAAATTTCAATAATGATAAATAAAATAAAGAATAAAAATGTGGTGGCCAATTCAACCCCATTCGTGGGACAAATTTTGACAATTTTTTTTTAAATTCATATTTTCCATATAAATTCATTTCTATTTTAATTTTTACTTATATAAGTTCTGTTTTTATTATATTTAAATTAGCTATACATAAGAAAAATGCCAATTAATAATATGCTACATAAAATATAAGAATAACAATGGTGTCCCAATTCACCATCAATCAAATTTTTAATGGGGGGGGGGGTGAGTAGGGCCAAGTTAGGCCCAGTGATTTAACCACTATGCACTGTTTGGACAAAAATTTACTTTGCTAGTTTAAAGCTAACATACTCAACTAGTCTACACTGAAAAAATATATAAATAAAATCTGTCCATAACTTTTCATTTTATAACAAAGTTAAAAAAAAACTCATTTTTCAAATGTGAAATTCTATTTAGGGACATTTTATACACTAATTTATTATATTTTTTAAAAATATAAAAACTCTCTAGAATTAAAGATAATCTAAATAAAACTTGTAGTACTACCGCAATGAGGAAAAAAAAATAAAAAAAATTTTAATTTACAGTCACCCCCGCCCGACGCTATATAACAGACTGCCGGATATCCGGTTAACTTCAAGCCGGATATCCGGTATCTGGCTAATTCACTATCCGGCCCATCCCTAATAAAAATACAAATACTAAATGCTAAAAAATAAACAATAATTATACATAATTATCCATAATATGCCCATTGAAAAATAGTTATTCATGTTAAAAAGTATTTAATAAAAATTTATTATTATTTGGTACTTTTTTTATTTGATTTGTCCTTATAGCTTTTTTTTGAAAACTCATTAGATGTTATTTTTAATTAATACACATTCACCAACTATATTAATACCTATCAAAATAACTATACCTTCTAAATTACTGATGTATTGGATTTCAGAAATGGCTGAGATTAGGGTGGATGGCTTAGATATTACTCAAATTGTAGGACTGCTGCTTTATTAATAAAGTTGCTTGAAGATGGCTCTAATAGCTGAAAATTCCTTTTTAATTTCTTCTGGATGAATTTTTAGCTTTTATAGAGTTTCTTTGTTGTCCTCAGGTTTCTTCTATAGCTTCCTTATTAATACACTAGATGATTGAAGAATTTAGTCAATTGCTAGTAATTCCACCTTAATAATTTCTTCTTTGTGAAATTAATAAGCTCTTGATTGAATAGATGGTACTAGGTAGTCTTCAATATCTTCCTAATGTTGATTGAAGTTCAATTCTGTACTTTGCTTTTATTTTCTCAATTTACTTTGGCAAAGTCAGTTTAATGCTTCAATAGCTTGTTTGAGTTTCTGCAATAGCTTATATTTGCTTGCAGTATCTCCTAATTTACTATTTTTACTCAATATTTGGCTTTCTTTAGCCTTTTTGCTATTTGCAAGCCCTTAATATTACCGCACCCTGTATTCTGATTTCCTCAGCAGTTTTCTCTGTGTTGCAATCATTTTTGCTTTTCTACTCTTGTAATATTTTGGTAATATTTTGTAACCATAGTTGATGCTCACATAGTACACATAGTAATGAATTTTCTATAATCCTTATTTTTTTTTTTTTTTTCCTTAATGGAATATATATTATATATATATATATATATATAATATATATATATATATAATACATATATATTTATATAAATTATTATATATATATATATATATATATATATATATATATATATATATAAAGTTCTAGTATAAGTTACTTACTAAAAATTATCAAAATAAACCTCTATGTACACTACACACTTTATAACTAGAAAGAGGATAGAAGGTGATTGCCAACAACTATAGAGGAAATTTCCTTGCTTAGCGCATGCAAGTAAGGTATTGAGGAAGATATTGGAATAGGACAGAGAGATAAGGAGGAATAAACTAATGGAAGCATAACATGAATTTAGAAGGAAGAGGAACAACTGATCTGATTTTCTGCTTGAAGATGATAGTTGAGAAAAACTGGGGAAGGGGAAGAGACATTTATGTGTCTTTTATCGATTTAGAGAAAGCGTTTGACATGATGCCTAGGGAAAAGCTATGGAAAATGATATGTGACCCATACTACGGAATAGACTGAATGTTAATTAGGGTAATAGAAGAAATGCACATAGGGAATGAAAGTGCTGTTAGAACGTCAAATGGGGTTGGTGAATGGTTTGAGGTGAAGAAGGGAGTTAGACAAGGCGGTATGATCTCACCGTTACTTTTTGTCATGTATATGGATAAATGTATAAGAATGGCGCTGGAGGAGGAAGAGGAGATGGCTATGGTATATGGTGATGATGATATAGCGATGGTGACGAGAGATAAAGGAGACATTACAAAGGGTGATGACAATATGGTCGGAAGTGTTACAGGATGAGTGGATGAGGATGAACAAAGAGAAGACAGATGTGATGAAGATTTCGAGGGAGAGGGTTTGAAGTGAGATCCAGGTGGATGGGATCGTGTTTCGAGACCCAGAAAGCTTCAGTTACCTGGAGTGACAGGTGAATTCGGAGGGGGAGATTACACAGGAGATCGAGAAATTTTCAAGAAGACTGAGGCAACTGTACCCGATATTGAAGAAATGGCATGTGCCAAGAAAGGTGAAGGTGCTCATTTATACCACGATGCTGAGAGCCGACGCTGATGTACGGAAGCAAGGAAGTGGGACTCTGACCACCAAAACCAGAAGTAGGGTGGAGGCGGCGGAGATGAAGGTGTTAAGACTGATAGTCGGAGCAAGTAGATGGGAGAGGAGGAGAAATGTGGAGATTATGCGTGAGTCGAGGTGGAGCCTGTTCTGGATCTGGTGGGAAAACAACAGTTGAGATGGTACTAACATGTTAGAAGAATGGAAGATGAGAGATACCCGGCAAAATGTTACGCTATACGTCCGGTGGGAAGAAGACCAAGGAAGAGATGGGTAGATGGAGTTGTGGCAGCTGCAATGAAGAGAGTACGAAACCTTGAACAGATGGAGGAAGAGGAGATGTACCAAGACAGGACGGCATGGAGGGGCTTCGTAAGTGACAGGGCACAGCCCTAATCTACGCGCCTGGTGAGAAATATATATATATATATATATATATATATATATATATATATATATATATATATATATATATATATATATATATAATATATAACATATATATATATTATATAATATATATATATATATAATAAAAGTAATAATTGAGTTTTACAAGTTAATTATATTTTTCTTTATTAAAATTGATGTGAAAATGATTTTTTTTAAGTTATTTTACAAGTAAATTATCAAAGAAATTAGTTTTAAATGTAACCTTGAAAGTCTGTCGGTACTCTCATGTGCTGTCTTCTAAATTAACATAATAAAAAAAAATTTCAGAGAAAAAAGATAATAAACCATCTTCTACACTCAAAATAAATATAATACAATAGAAAAAACTATAAAATAAATGAAAAACCTACTCTCGTCAACAAAGGGTTAAATGAAAATGAAATATTAATACTAATGAAAATGTAATTTAAAGACTGCAGAATATATTTGTTAAATACTTCACTTTTTTCTTATTTAGTACTATGATATATATATATATATATATATATATATAGATATATATATGATATATATAAAATATTAAATATATATTATATAGAGTATATATATAATATATATAATTATATTATACGGTATATATATATATATATATTTATATATATATATATATATATTATATATAGTATATATATAATTATATATATATATATATATATATATAAAAGAGCCACGTTTGCGATCGTGAAATCACAGCCTGACAGGTCTATAGTGAGAAGATCCGAAGGGTTCAAGAGCTCTTCACCTCCTCCACCTGTTTACTCTCTGATAGAAGCAGGTTCTCCTGGGCGAGCTTGCTCTCCCCCCCTGTCCAGGACACCTCTCCCGAGGCCCAACAATAGCAGCCAAATATCAGAAAAATCAATACCATCAATGTACCATACACTCCAGTCATACCAAGGATTTTCACAAATGAGAGGGAAAGGACTGTCTCTCCCTTCCCTACTAATATTAGTCAGAGACATAGAACAAAACCCGGGTCCCAGGGTCTGGATGTGCCCAATATGCATCAGGGTAGTCAGACGCAACTCTGTAAGATGTGCCCTGTGCCACAGCTGGATACATATGGCCTTAAAATTTAAATTTTTCCCAACTATTACTACAAAACATTTTTTTAAACATTTGTCATCTCTTTTCTTGCAAAACTAAGTACAAATGTTATAAGTTTACTTGTTGTAAAAAGCTAGCAAACTCCAATCATTTTGGCATATCTCTAAATATATCAATAACATTAATTTCTGAACTTTACACTAAACACATACAAAAAACATATCCTTCGAGTATAAACTTTCAAACGTAAGTGAAACTCATTTGGAATATATTTGCATCTAACGATATTTATTATAAATAATTGATTTAGTATAAAATATCTTATATTGTTCATTCCCATAAAATTTTGAAGTGGGCTCTGTTTTATTTTGGTGCTGTTGAAATGTAACATTATATATACCGGTATATATATATACTATATATATATATATAGTATATATATATATATATATATATATATATATATATAATAACTATATATATATATTACTATCCCATATCAGCTTATATATATATAATTATGGGTAAAGTTGAATCTTTCATCTAAGCTTTGATATTCGATATATCCGAAAAATATCGATATATCGAGTATTCGGATATATATATATATATATCATATAATATATATATATAGATATTATATATATATATATATATAATATATATATATATATATATATATATATATATATATATAGATCTACATATTATGAGGTAATGACTGGTAGACAGCGACTCCACAAGTCTATTTTGAGTAACCGAAAATTTTCTAAAGGTTCAAAACAATTGTTCTAAAGTTGCAGAAAAATAAGTTAAGGTTAGTTTTTGTTAAGAAAAATTCTTTAGTGGCAAGCTTCTGGAGTTATGCCAGAAGCTTGCCACAAATAAGACAATTTTATTAAAAAACCCAACTTAACTAACTTTTCTGAACTTAGGAAATTTCTTTGAAATTAGAAAATTTTTGGTTCTCAAAATGTGTGGGTCGCTTTCTAGATATTCCGATATATATATATATATATCTATATTATAAATAATATATATATATATGTATATGATTATATATATATATAATATATATATATATTATATATACGTAGAATGTGTGATACCTATACCACACTTTATCCTATAGCCTAAGACTTAAAAGCCGTACAGTAGACCTAACCTAAGATTTATTCTGTCGTTGGCCCCAAGATGGAAACCTAACCTAAGAATTTATTGTATGATTGTTGCCGCAAAACGGAGGACGGCTGACCGTAGATTTATTATGGGTTGCGAAACACGTAAACCTAACCTAGAGTAATTGTGTTAAGAACGTGCTTTATCCTAGTTAGAAGAGGATAACAGGGGAAAACAGGAAAATGCAAACGTTTAAGGCTGGCTGAAATTCCCGAAACAGCGCCAGACCAATATCAAATGTGTCTGCGAGTCGAGTTATAACTCTCTTTGGGCCTCCAGGTAGATCAAACTTGAACGGCTATGCAGAGGTTGAACTATATATATATGAATATGATATAATATATATATATTATATATAGTATGTATATAATATATATATATATATATATGTACGGTATATATATATATATATATATGATATACTATATGTATATAATATATATATATATGATATATTATATATATATTATATATATATATAGTTCTATGATGTAATAAGATTTCTATTAAATAAATTTAAGCTCATCACAATACTTCCCCAAAATGTTTCAAACCTGTCTTATGGTGCAATTAGTTACTACATTACCGAAAGACAAATTAAAGTCTGAACAGACGAATTTTGCTACTCAAAAAACGGAAAAATAAAAACGTAAATTAAATTTATATTAAAATCAGATAAATAATGCTTGTAAATAGTAAATTTGCAGCACGGCAAAATAGCGAGCTAAACATCTCAATGGATATCAGATTCAAATCGTCTATTCGTCTTTGTTTATAAAGAATGAATATTCAAATAGGGTCTGCTCTGCATGGGGAGTCAACAAATTATTTATCGATAATATCGTTTTGGACGCTCTGACCATTTTGCGCTCAGGACGAAAGATTCAATTAAGCCTATATATATATATATATATATATATATACATCTGTGTAAGAAACAGTGTACAGAAAGGTCTTGATATATATATATTTATAAGTATACAATCGGGGTAAAGACTCCGGTAGTTTTAATGCTGAAGAGTATTGTTCCTGAAAAAAGAAAATTCTAAGTTCTAGAAAAATTCAAATTCAGATAAGTGTTTAAGTCTTTTTAAATTGAATTAGCGCGCCGTCAAGAACATTACAAAATTTATTAACAGAAGTAGCCACTAGGCAATTTTCTAAAACGCTTACCAGGGTATAACTTTTCTGAACTTAGAAAATTTTTCAGAAAATACTTTAATCAGAATATTTTTTTTTCATATAAGTATATATATATATATTATATATATATATATATATATAGTATATATATATATATATATATATTATATTATATTATTTAATATATATATATGTAATACATACAAGGGATGAACTGTATTTAATGGATTAATGTACAAAAATGGTATCAATAATTTTTCTTGGTAATAGTAGTGTAGAAGGGGTGTCACCCCAGAGTTTTATAAAAATCACAGGATTATGATCTAAAAAATAATAATGAATGAGTAGTGTAGAGCAAAAATCGGCATCTCTTAGGAAAAAAAGTTTACAGCCTCTCAAAGTTTTAAACATTTATACCCATAAATTTTCTAAAAAAAATAATTAGTAGGCCTCCTCCTCATTTTAGAGCCACCCTAGCTCAGGACATTTTACTGTGCTCAGGGTTATGATAAGATTTGTTAAGTATATAGATTTTCTGTGTATACCTAACAAAGAACATATCATAACACCTGAACTAGAGGGCCTGAAATAAGACCTAACCGTGGATCAATCATGATGAAAGTCGAGGATGTGTTTAACAACTTGTTGAAGGCTGTACACTTTTTTTCCTAAAGAGGCACCCCATTTTCATTTTCACTATTCTTTATTATTAAGCCATTTTAGTTTTAGCATTTTGTTTTAAGCTCGATAAGACGAAAGATCATTGCGCATTTGTAGAAACGGTGTTGCATGCCAAATCACCCGTAGAATTCTCAGAAACTAGTCTTACATGGAATCAAGCTATTTGCAAAGTATAGAAACTTATGATGAACTTCAAAAGGATTTGGAGGGTTATTATTAGTGAGAAAGGAAGAATCAGATGATGTGTTTCTTGAATATTTTCAATTTTTTTTAGTCTAATAAAAAAATGGAGGAGAGATTATTGCCCTTTCTTCCTTACTCCTTAAGGTAATTTTTCAGTGTTTGTAATATATATATATATATAGTATATATATATATTATATATAATATTAAGGAAGCATCTTCAGGTGTCACCCATTTTTCAAAGGGCCTACACCAACGGTAAGTGAAAGCATTGATCATTGCATTTTTTATGATTTTAAAAGAAATTAAAATTGTTGAATACCAGCAGCAAATATTTGTCACAATCTGCATTACTTTCAAAGTCATTAATCAAAATAATTTATTCCATGTGTAAATAAAAAGAAATAAAGAAAAAAATTTCCTGACTGCTTTCTGCCACCATTTCCTTTGTTTACATTTTTCGTATTTCGTAGGAACACAGTATATGGTAGGAATAATAGCTTGCGTTTCCCGCAGAGCCCCCGACTGCAAGCCCGGACGGGCACAGCAGGCGCATATGGCATCGTTTCCGCGAGCCCGTTTGCGCAACTTCTTTGACGTTGCACGGTAAAACGTCACAGTCGAGGCGCCCGTGTTAAATTCTCGACCTTCGGGAATTAGTAAACGGGCGGGCTGCGGAAGGGATACTTTGTGTTACAAACAAATTTCTTTAGCAAAACTGTGTCGGAAATGACATTGCCACAAAGTTTTTTTAATATTTAGTTTAACTTTTATTTAAGGAATACGTAAAATGATATTCGTAATTATTTCATAATATAATATATATATATATATATATATATATATATATATATATATATATATGATATATATCATATATATATATATTATATATTTTACTTTTATATATAAAAATATATATATATATATATATATATATTATATATATATAATATATATATATATATATATATATATATATATATATATATATAGTATATATATATATATATATAATATATATATATAAGTATATATAGTATATATATAATATATATAATATATATATATATAAATATATATATAATATTATATATTATATATATGATATATATATATATAATATATATATATATATATATATAAAGTATAAGAAGTGATTGTGTTATCAAGTCAAGCAGATCCGACGGGCGGCTCCGGCCGTTCCAGGTACTTTCAAATTTCCTGTTAATCTGATTGTTAATGTAAGTTTTTTTCAATTCGAGCGTTTCCCGAGTCGATTTTGACACGAGGCTGCAGCTCGAGGCCCTTCAGGAAACGCAGCTAAATAAAAGATAGGAGACGGAATTTGTTCAAAATTCTTACGTTTGGTGAGAATATTCTCAAATTTTTCGGAAAATTTGACAAAACGAAAGAAAATTTGAGAACGTTCTTATTTTTCTGTAAGAATATTCTTATTTTTCGTAGGAATATTGCAAAAACGAAAACGACTTTAGAGTTCCTGTGATTTTTATATAAATCGGGGATGACAGACAAATCCTCTGCACAACTATTCCCGATAATGTTATTTCAAAATCAAATGTCACAAGATCATATACTAATATCTGACAATTTTTTCATTTTTTTAAAATAATTTATTTAAAAAAAAATATATATTAATTATTTTATTACCTTTGGATATAGAATGTTTTCTATTCTAGACTAATTTCAATAATTTTCAAATTTCGGATCTAAATTTAGGGGTAGAACACGCGAAACCTTTAGTTTACTATGTTTACAACTCCATTGATAAATCTTCATAGTCTTGTTCCTAATTTTTTTTTTTTTTTTTTTTTTTCCTTATTTTTTTTTTTTTTTTTTTTTAAACTGTCGGAAGCTTGTTATAGGGTAAGCTTGTACTGTATTCACATACTTTGTTGCTCCTCTAGAGAAATAATCACCCTTCCTACCATTCTCACTTTCTTCGGGCAAGCTCAAATGCATCTTCTATAGAATTGCCATTAATCGATTACGCTATCAACCAATTTAAGTGCGGCCCAGCACAGTCCAATGCTGAATGCCTACAACTCACCAATCCCAAAACATCATTCAGCATTATCCCAGAAAATGCGGATTCTGCGCTCAACTTCACACTGCAGATGGACCAGTGTGTGTGCAATCACACATAACCATTAAGCATTTTAAATTTATTGAAAAATTAAAGGCCATTAGCTACAGAATTCTAAATACCACATTAAATAAAATCCACCATTAATTTATTAATGTCATACAGAGAATCGCAACTGCCTTCTCTCCACGACTCTCATTCCTATCCACTCAACAACACACACACACACACATTTCTCACCACACTAGTTCGTCTTCCCCGTTTCCTTTCATCTTTGTTTCAGTCATAGGCAAGCAAAAGGAAATTTACCCCTTTCTAAAATCAATCCTGGGTCGGGAACCCGCCACAACCGACCTTAGTCTCTTTATGGCAAATTGGTTATGAAGTATGTCCTGAATACCACTGAAATGGTTAGGAGGAATAAAATTGAGAGACGAGAGGAGAGAAGAAGGAGAGAGAGAGAGAGGAGAGAGAGGAGAGAGAGAGGAGAGAGAGAAGACGAAGAGAGAGAGAGAGAGAGAGAGAGAGAGGAGGGAGAGGAGAAAGGGAGAGAGAGAGAGAGGAGAGGGAGAGAGAGAGAGAAGAGAGAGGAGAAGAAGAGAGGAGAGAGAGAGAGAGAGAAGGCAGGGAGAGAGGAGGAGATGAGAGCCGAGTAGAGAGAGAGGTAGAGAGAGAGAGAGAGAGAGAGAGGAGAGAGAGAGAGAGAGAGAGAGAGAGAGAGAGAGAGAGAGAGGGAGAGAGAGAGGAGAGAGAGAGCAATATACAGAGAAAGAGAGAGAGAGAGAGAGAGAGAGAGAGAGAGAGAGAGAGAAGAGAGAAGGACGAGAGAGAGGAGAGAGAGAGAGAGAGAAGAGAGAGAGAGAGGAGAGAGAGAAGAGAGAGAGAGAAGAGAAGCAGAGAGAGAGAGAGAGGGGAGAGAGAGAGAGTAGGAGGAGAGAGAGAGAGAGAGAGAGAGAGAGAAGAGAGAAGAGAAAGGAGAGAGAGAGAGAGAGAGAGAGAGAGAGAGAGAGAGAGAGAGAGAGAGAGAGAGAGAGAGAGAGAGAGAGAGAGAGAGAGAGAGAGAGAGAGAGAGAGAGAGAGAGAGGATAGAGAGAGAGAGGAGGAGAGAGAGAGAAGAGAGAGAGAGACGAGAGAGGAGAGAGAGGCAGAGAGAGAGAGAAGAGCAGAGAGAGAGAGAGAGAGAGGAGGAGAGGAGAGAGAGAGAGAGAGAGAGAGAGGAGAGAGAGAGAGGAGAGAGAGAAAAAGAGAATAGAAAGTTTAGAAAGTAAATTTGATTTTCATGCTGTGACTGAAACAAAGATGGAAAGTTGTTGTAAAGATGAGTTGTGAGGGATGAAATGTGTGTGTGTTGTGTGCTGGAGTGGGCAGTAATGAGAGGGGGAGAGGAGTTGCGATTTTTTATATACAAGATGTGTCGGCGTATGTAGAGGATATAGCTCTAGAGGTTTGGGAGAGAGCAGAAATAGTACCCTTATATAAGGGTAAGGCAGTATTAGGGTAAGGGAGAAAAGGTCGACTGTAGGAACTAAGGGAGAATTAATTTATTAAGTGTTGTAGGGAAGATCTAAGCTGGTATTTTGATTGAAAGAGTGGGTCGAGTGACTGAGGGATTGATTGGCGAAGAACAAGGTTCATTTAGAATTGGTAGAGGAGATCAAAATTTCACATTGAAACAAACGATTGAGAAAATGAAAGAATAATAAATTCCATTTAAGTTTTATAGACTTGCAACAGGCGAATGATAGGATTAGTAGGGAAGCTCTGTGGTAGGTGTTGGTGGTGGACTTCTGAATATAATCAAAAGTATGAATGTTGATAGTGAAGCTTGTTTAAGAATAAATGGAGTGGGAAGTGAATGGTTTAATATTAATAGTGGAGTGAGGTAGGGGTGTGTTATGCCTCAATTGGCTTTTTAATTTGGATATGGATGGGGTGATGAAGGAATAAGAGGTCGGGGTAGTAGGGAAAAATGTTCGAATAATGGAAAAGGAAAGAGTGTAGGGTGCCCTGTTTATAGTATGCAGATGATGGTTTTATTAGATCCGAAGAAGTAACTTTTCTTGTTGCATAGTTACCATCCTTTGGTAACCTTTAAGTTGGGCGATGCCACCAAAATTTTATTTCTATGTTTATGCGACTGAAGCGTCTCACAGAACAGTGATATATTTAAAGAATATTTATTCGAAGAACAGATTCACAAAAAAAGTTGATTATATGTTTTACTATGAAAATTGTTTTGTATTTCTGGGTCACAATTCATATCCTTCACAAGGTTCACTTTGTGGCTTGCACAGTTAAAGAACGGCGCTTTCTTATATTTCTCAAGCAAAATTCATTTAATACCAAAGTCTTTCCATGCCATAATAAAACGACCATCATAGCTGTATTCCCTGCCGAACACTTCGTTCCGTAGAAAATTATTTATTGTAGCAGCTATAATTTATTTTAGGGTCTATTGCAGTCAATACCTCATACCCCGAAAATTTTTTTATTTGTTCTGCAATAATAAACACCAATTACTAGATCCTCCTTCCCCGACATATTCCTGATCTTTGCCATTATAATGAAGGTATAAGCTTTCTTTGTGCACTTAATATTGAATAATTAAGATGAACAGTCTGAAGAGATATCGATGAAAACTTCAGAATTTTTTTTAAATTTCCAATTTCGAAAGAACTCGTTATTTTGCACAAACTTTTTAACAATGACATCTCACTATCTCTAAATTTTGAAATCGTTAAACCAGAAACAGATTTGGAAGGAACTTCAAATGTAAAGGCATAGGATAAATATAGTAATGAAATGTATTTATAAAAGTCTGGATAACGGTATTCGAGTGTGTCAGGATTTAGGGGGAAACTGATTATCTAATCCTCGTTTTAGAAAATATTTTTATAACTTTAACTTTAGTCTTGTGTGAAACTTTAAAAGTACAATTAATAAAAAAAATGTAAATTTAGTGCATAAAACATGAAAAGAAAACAAATTTTTCTACAGCATTACTCAACAACTTTCCCAATTTTTGTTGTGAAAAGTGAATTTAAATTTCACTTGTAAGCAGTACTTGATAACTTAAGACAGACAGACAAAAAAACATGTTATTTGAGTTCCTTACAAGATATTTTGATACTATGATAAAAGCCAACAGCCTATTGCGCACGTGACATTTTCAACCATCAAACGGATCTCAAGATTTTGTTACTTCAAAAATAATATATTATAATGTAACAAAGTTACATACCTATAAAGAAGCAACATTAAAAATCGCTGCAATTTTACATTTGTGAAAAGTTATAATAAAAGACATTAAAAGCAATAAAGTTTAATCTACTTACACAATAGTTTGTTAAATTTCATTCATTTATACTCAACCGAACAATTAGGAATGAAAAAACTTTAATAAAAAATAATACATTTTCATAGTAACCAACTTTTTTAACGCAAAATATTCAATGTATAATAAACAATAATACATTCTCCTAACATAGGTGACAATTTGTGATAGATTGTTGTAGCAATATACATTTACAACATTCTTAAAGTTAATTACGGTAATTATTGTTCTTTAGGGACACGAGTAAGCCCGTTACTCAATTCCTGTTCTTCATTAACTAAAAGAATAATTTTGCTGTTATAAGATACATTAAATTCTTATTCCTTCTTTTCAGCGATTTTTGCTATAGCAGAGTTTACAGTTTAGAGGATTTTTAGGCGCTTCCCAATATCAACTACAACACCGCAAAATGGTTATCCATTTATATTTTTTCTGGAATTAATACCCATTACCATATGCTCGTCTTGATACTTTGCTAT
>JABUQX010129901.1:2500-7500 GCA_015478945.1 Trachelipus rathkii
TAAATTAATATATATATATATATATATATATATATATATATATATATATATATAGATATATATATATATATATATATATATATTATATATATATATATATATATAAAATAAAAATATATATATATATATATATATATATATATATATATATATATATATATATATATATATATATATATATATATATATATATATATATATATATATATATATATATAAATTTATATTCCACACAGTTTTTTTTATTAAATTTATATATATATATATATAATATTAATATATATATATATATATATATATATTATATTAAATAAATATATATAACATACAAATGTTCAACATTAAATATATTTATAAGGCTAATAAATACGTTTACAATGATATCAAGTATAAATATTTCTGTGTTGATGTTAAATAAATAAATAACATTACTCCAGGCTTTCACAGAACCTTTATAACGATCTAGAGCATTAAGCAGGTCACATTGGAATCAACACTGACTGACATTGCTCTATATACCTCTCCAGGGGTTCAAGCCCATTTGAAAGGATGTAAGTATAAATGCATTCTGCAAACATTGACCATTTTTCTGCATATTTAGTTTCAACAGCAGACATTCTCCCTATCCAGAGAGAAGTAAACTTTTCAGGGTTGATGGCCATTAACATGTTCCTGTATTCTCCGTTGTACGGTAGACCATGTACTTCAGTGTAAATTTCGTAGATTACTCAGTGAGCTATATGTATTAAGTACTCGAGAATAGCAACATCGTCAAGATGGACTTCTAATTCGTTTTTTTCATTTTAAATCAAAGCTGTAATTTTCAGATGTGTGAATTGAGAATGCCGAAAGATTGTATGCATGAACGCTCGACAGTCGTGGAGTTCCAGTTAGTTGCGTTACATCCAAGACCTTTAATATTGGAGAAGTGACGAAGAACATCATCACTTCTAATTAGCTCCTCTCTTTATTGTCTTTCCGAAATAGATATTTCCTACCATAACGAAACATCATCAGTAACACACTTACCCTTCAAACATGCACTACTGCGCTTATATATATATTATATATATATATATATATATATATATATATATATATATATATATATATATATATATATATATATATATATTTTAATTTTAAACTACATTTAGTATCTTGAAAATGGAACGCTTTTGTGTTTAATGAACCTATCCGTAAATAAATATATTTTAATAATTATAATAATATATATATATATATATATATAATATATATTATATATATATATATATATATATATAATATATATATATTCCAGTTAATGTATTAAATTACAGTCTGTAGAATGTGTAAGTGCATTAGAGCTATGTAATGTGTTATATAAAAATGAAAGATTATGTAGCATTCTTCAAGTAGGATCCAAAAAGACCTAACAGAAGTTGTAGTAAAATTAAAATGAAATTATGAAAGTTGAAATGACAACATAAATCAGGACATTCAAGTCAACGTTAGGTAGACTTCTTTCTTATTTATAATCATACTTTCCGAATACTTACATGTTGAAAATACTGATAATTTTATGTGTATATGCAGCTTCAGTAGAGTTAAGTTTTTCAACATTATGACTGTTGAAGATTTGCATGAGAAATACTAAGGTAGCAAAGACTTGTATGGCTATCACCTCTACTTACATACATTGAAATATCATCGTTAAAACTAGAGATATTGTCTATGTTTCTGTATATTCACAAGTCGAAAGATTAAAGTTAACAATTTAAACACCGAGGTTTTAGTAATTTACATAAATTACTCCTCTTCTTCTTAGAAATTTAATATTTGGCCCTACCGCTTTATATATATAGTATATATAATATTATATATATATATATTAATATATATATATATATATATATATATATATTATATATATATATATATATATATATATATATAATATATATATATATATATATATATATATATTATATTATACGTAGCTAGTTATATATATATATATATATATATATATATATATATATATATATATCTATATATATATATATATATATATATATATATATATATATATATATATATATATATATAATATATGTATATATATATAATATATATATATATATATATATATATATATATATATATTATATATATATATATATATATTATATATATATATATATATAATATATTATATATATATATATATTATATATATATATATAGTATATATATATATATATATTTCAAAGGTTTTTAAATAATTAGAATACAACAACACATCACCACACGCAACACGCACAAATACCCACACATACACAATACACATACACACACACCTGCACACACACACACACATACACACACACACACATACACAAATACACACATGCACATTATATAATATATATAATATATATATTTATATAGTTATAATATATATTATATATTAATAATATAATATATATATATTTTATATATATAATATATACCATTACACATATATATATATATATAGTATAATATATATATATATTATATATACGTATATATATATATATATATATATATAATTATATAATAAAGATATATATATATATAATATATATATATATATATATATATATATATATATATATACAAGGTTCATTAAAATATTCACTGTTTAAACAAATCAAATAAGTTCTTTTCTAAGGACATTGCATATATCTTATTAAAACAATTTATGTTTTAATTAATCACGAGTACTTATATCACTCATTCAGCTATAACTAAAATTATTTCAGTTTTTCTTAAAACTTCTATAATAATTCATTATCTCTGAACAGAGAATTTATTATTATTATTATTATTAATATTATTATTTATTATTATTATTATTATTATTATTATTATTATTATTATTATTATTATTATTATTATTATTATTATTATTATTATTATTATTATTTTATTACCCTTATTTATTTTGATTATTTTTATGATGTATTTAATATGACAGGGAAAACGAGGATTTAAAAGTTGTATCAGGTGAAGTTGGAGAAGGAGATATATGATGTTTGTATTTGATTACGTGTGCATGTAATACAATGTTTAGTTAACTAGCGAATCACCTGAGATAAAGAGTTAGCGGGTTTAAGGGTGTGATTTATTAATCTAATGATTAATCAATACTTTATTATGAAGAAAGGAATGCATTATTATACATTGAATTTAAAAAAAATTATTAATTTTTTTATTTGTTTTCGATTAATCGAATAATCGATATTTTTTTAACCTAAAAACTTAAACTTAAAAAGACGTAAAAGCAAATTAAAACATTAATGTAATATTGTGTTAAACTATTATTGTATCGATGTATTAATGCATCGATGCATCGATGCATTAATGTAATAAAACATGTAATATGCTCAATACATAATTCATATTTTTGCTATGCAAATACGATATTGTTTTACTGCTTTTAGGTATGTAAAAATGCTTTTAACTAAAAAATTCTTGTTTTACAGACCCTAAAGCAGTAAAGCAGTAAAGCAGTAAAGCAGTAAAGCAAAGCATATTATACACACTGTTGCTATGCAAATGCGATATTGTTTTACTGCTTTTAGGTATGTAAAGTATATGTTTTAACTGAAAATTCTTGTTTTACAGACCCTAAAGCAGTAAAGCAGTAAAACAGTAAAGCATATTATACACACTGTTGCTAAGTAATTGGACTATTGAATTTTACTGTTTACTGTTTAAAGTATAAAATATATGTTTCATAAAAATTTTTATTAATAAATCATTAAAATTGATGTTGAAACAGTAAAGCAGAAAAGTAAAAGGTGTTTTACATACTCTATGTAAGCTATGGCATAAAGATGTATGGCTTTCCATATCTACTTGTGGTTCTTTGCGCGTGGTTCTTTGCTACGAATGCGTTTCAGTCTTCAAGCGCTTTGCGAGGCGATTCGAGCCAATGGAGGCAGCAGCGGAATTGCGGGGGCGTTCGGTCTTGCGGACCAAACTTGCGATGATTCAACAACGATTGCAGAATTTGTTAAAAACGATGAATTTGTGGACGATGAATTTGCGATTCATAAAAATGACGATTGAAAATAATGACGATGATTAACAAGACACGTCGTAGTATAAAACAAAATGGCGGAACGCAATGAAAAAACAACAAGGTTGTTACCATTTAAAAAAAGGTCCATGAAAGAACATGAATAAAATAAACATACATAAACTTAAAAATAATTAACTAACGTATCTGAAAAAAAAGAGGGGGCTCCACCCCTTTGGGGACTCCCCCTTTGGGGTGAATCCCATACATAAAAAATCAACCCAGGAAAGTACGTGAGAATCTGGGATGACAAAACGATACCCTAAAAAAACACCCATGAACCTACGTGAGTGAAAAATATATATGACTGTACTGACATATGACTTGCGAGGTATCGAAGAATCGACGAACCACCTCACAAGTCGGCCGCCGGTTAGTGTAACTATACTACTAACAATAACTAATTAATATAATCTTTCTTTGACTTCAACGAAAAACTTTCCGTGTATAGCTTGGTTTTGTTTAATATTGCAATTGATTCTATGCAAATAATTACGATTAATTATACTTATATATATATATATATATATATATATATATACTATATATATATATATATATATATATATATATATATATATTATATATATATATATATATATAATATATATATATATATATATATATATATATATATATTTAGTAGGTTGGGTAACAGGAGGCTGGGTGTTCTTCTGGGTCTTCTGTTTCGGATTTTTTCTTTTTCTTCTTTTTCATCTTTATAGTTTTCTTTTTGGAGACGAACTTCTTGTTGAGGTTTTCAAGTTAAAACGACAACTTATTGGAGTTTTTACTCTTGGAAAGTTATTTCAACATTATTTTTCAATTCATGTTATCATAAAATATCTTTTAATATATACAATAGAAATAACATAAAATAAAATACATT
>JABUQX010129901.1:17500-20000 GCA_015478945.1 Trachelipus rathkii
TACATTTGTCAATTATGAAATAGAAAACAGTCAGTTCGATCATGCATAAAAGAGTCTACCTAACTACCAGTTACTCATGGGGTCACAATACATCTACTGGATCCTTTAAATTAATGCGACATTTAAAACGCTCTCATCCAGACATTGCTGCAATTGTTAAAAAGAAAGGTGAAGCAAAAGCTGTTCAGGATAAACCTTTATTTTCAAAAACTCAGACTAAAGTGGATACTTTTTTCAATTGTCAAAACTTGTTCTGTCTATGTCAAGTGAAAAATTCAAAATACAATTGATTATAATGGTTGTTAAAGATAGTGACCCATTAGTTTTTTTTGCAAGACCAGGATTTAAAGCACTGTGTGGAGACATGGCTTCGAAACTGGAAGTTCCTTTAGACCGGGAAAATATTCGTAAAATAGTTCTAGAAGAAGAGGATAAGCAAAAAATAAACTTAAAAATTGCTTAAAGGGATGCTTCGTGCATTTAAAAATGGATGCTTGCACAAGGGCAAAGCTAAATTATTTTGCTATTAATATTAGATATGTGGACGAAGATAAAAACAATATTACTAAAACGTTAGCAGTAAGAGATACCAAATCGCAACATTTCAGCTAATATATCCAAGAACTTGTTATTGACGTTTTAAAAGAATTCGAAATAATAAGAGGCAAGTAATTAGCTTAGTTACGGATAACGCATCAAACATGATCAGTACGATTGAAAAATTAAATAAGGGCAATGAGGATGAGGAACAGGAAGCTGGTAAATGTGATACTGATTTTATTGAATGTCAAAACGAAGAAGTAATAGTTGTTTTCAGAATGAACTTGATAAAACTATGAAAAGACTATGTTCCGATAACGTTAACATTGCACACATGAGGTGTGGAGTTCATACTTTACAGTTAGCAGTGCGTGATGGTCTCCACAATACTCATACAGCAAATCTTATAAGCAAGGCGAGACAAATAGCAAAAGCAGCACGTACCCCAAAATTAATGGAAGTTCTAAAGCGTCAAGCTGGAAAAGTGGCAATCTTAGATCAAGAGACAAGATGGGGAAGTACATGTCTTATGCTCGAAAGGCTTCTGCAACTAAAAGACTATATTAGTATGATGGCTGCCGGTACTCCTGAACTTTCTCTCTCCGATAGTCAGTGGGAACAAATCGAAACCCTCAAAGAATTATTAAAACACCCATACTTTACAACAATTTTTTTTTATAGAGAAGGGATTTTAGCAAATGACATAAATTCCATAGAAAGAAGGGAAAGAATGTTAACTGAAAACAAAATATTTTTGTCGGCCATCTTTGTTGATCCACAGTTCAGAATCTTCCTCAGAACTGAAGATCTGATATTAAAAGCTAGGAATGCTCTTTGTGAACTAGGACTTAAAATGAATAACACTATCGAACAGAAATCTGGGTCGGAGTCAGATAGTTCAGCAGTTTCAGGAATCCTCCCTTGTAGTATCTTGTCAGATGAAGATGAAGTTAAATTTGAGAAACAATGGGACAAACTGGAGCATGCACAAAGCGATTGGAAAAAGGCAATCTACCTTTTAAAAACCTTCAATCTAAAAATCCTCTAAAAAAATACAATTAGTATTCTAAAAGGTATTAGATGAAATAATGAAAATCGACCGGAAATCAAAGTTAACAGTTAAAGAGGCAATCCCTAGCTATCCTAAAATTTTGCAAGATGCGGCTTACACAATTACAGCTTTGCCTCCTAGTCAAGTGAATGTTGAGAGCTTATTTTCTGCTTTAAAAATAATAAAATCGGATCTAAGGACATCGTTATAGGAGGATTTTATTGAAGAAGTTTTATTTTTAAGAAACAATTGTTTTGAATAAATTTATATTACATATGCTCAGGCAGTTCAAAGAGAAATTATTTTAAAATTTAGGAAGAGTGAATTATTTATATATATATATATATATATATATATATATATATATATATATATATATATATATATATATATATATATATATATATTTACTATATATATATATATATATATATATATATATATATATATATATATATATATATATATATATATATATATAAGAGAATCTGTTTTGAATAAAAATTTATATATATATATATATATAATTATATATAACTATATAACTATATACTAATATATATATATATATGTATATATATATATATATATTATATATATATATCAGAGCTGGGCGTTGCGCCACCAAGTTGCGCCTATGCGCCTATGCGCCTATGGCGCACTATCAATTCGTAGGCGCAAAGGCGCATAGGCGCAACAATTTTTAAAAAGGCGGACTAAGCATAGGCGCACAGCCAATTCTCTGCGCCTATAGCCGCGCCTATGAACAGGAACAAAGCATTTTTTTACCATTAAAAGTTAGAACTTAGAAGCATGGCTAACTTGTATCATTCTAAAAACTAGTGTAAAACTTTTATATATATATATATATATATATATATATATATATATATATATATATATATATAT